>LR750147.1:595612-641429 GCA_902729485.2 Mus minutoides | reverse complement strand
GGGTCTCCAGCTTGTTATCACACCTGTGCATGGGAGGGGGATCTCCAGCTTGTTGTCACACCTGTCCATGGGAGGGAGATCCCCAGCTTGTTATCACACCTGTGCATGGGAGGGGGAGTCCCAGCTTGTCATCACACCTATTCATGTGTGTGTGTGGGTCTCCAGCTTGTTATCACACCTGGGCATGGTAGGGATTCCTAACTTGTCATCACACCTGTGCTTGTCATCACACCTGTACATGGGAGGAATGTGCATGAGAAAGTCTTTGGTGAGTGACACTGCTGCCACTTCATCCAAATGTCTCAGGACATGAACTTTCTCCAGCAGACACATCTGTCCACACCCTTAGAACTTTTTCAAGTGCTTTTTTTCTTCAGGCTTAATGTGCAGGATGATGTCTTCCTGACTGGTCCATGTATACTGGTCAGATCAGTAACAGATGTGCGAGAGTCCCTTTGTCCCTGTAGCTTCCCTCCACACATTGGTCCAGCCATAGTAGGCTCCTTACTGTCTTTGAGACATCCATCCCTCCTTGCTTGCCTCTCTTTCCTTTGGGAAGCTCTTTCTTATGGCTATGAGAAGCCTCTTCTCCCCACCGCCCAAGAAAGGGAGATGGATTGGACAACCTAGGGGACTTAGACAGCACACGTCTCCACATGTCTGTGAGGATGGTTCTAGAGACAATAAAAGCCCTTCCTAAATGTGAGCAACATTAATAGGGTGGAGGCCCAGATGGAATAAGGTGGCAGGGAGGAGGAAGCTCCCCAGCCAGGCATTCTCCCTGATGATGCTCTCTGATATTGTTCCTCACTCCAGGTCCAGAAACAACACAGTGAGACAAGGACTCTCACCTCTGAAACCAGGAGTCCAAATTAAAACTTCTTTTAAGTAGTTTGGTCACAGTGGAGTAAAGCCAAATAATGCCTACCCCTACCCCTCCCCCCCCCCACACACACAATCACCTCTGGTCCATCAGGAAGAACTCATTTTTCTCTTCAAGAGATCTACTCAGGGTTTGGCAGCAAACTCCTCCCAGCACATTAGTGGGTGAAGGTTTACACATGTGCCGTGTTCTTTAGGAAAGTGACTTTGGCCTCCACAGATTCTTAAAGCATCTATCATCAACCAGAAATAAATGCTAAGTGCTACTAGATTGTAAAATCAATGTAAAAAGTGAATTAGGAATAATGAAAAAAATAGAGGGAATATTTATCTAGTGTCAGTGAAAAGGAGCTCTAAGAATTATGGGAGAGAAAACAATAAAGGAATCTGTAAGAGCTAGCCTGGTAAAAATATGTTTTGAATTACTGTGTATTAAGAGGAAACCAATAAACAAAAACCAAGAGAGGGTCAGAGGGAGGACTCAGAGAGTAAGGAGGGCTTGCTACCAAGCAAGACAGCCTCGTCCAGCCTCAGATCTACCTAGCAGAAGGAGAGGGCAGACTCCTAAAGTTGCCCTTTGACCTCCACACATGTGCTAGAGCTTGTATCCTTCTAAATGCACAATAAATATGAATAATTAAAAAAACATTTCAGGTTAACCTGAAAGGCCACAGAAAAAAATCATGTTCTTATTGACACAATGCCTTAGGGATATATATATATATCTTTAATAAAGCTTTTTAAGGTTTTTGTCTTAAAACAATACCGATGAATTTCCAGATTGTCCTAGAAGACAGAAGTCCAAAAATGGTTCTTAGGTCAAAATCTAGGTTCCACAGTGCTACATTCTTTCTAGAAGGTTCAAGGGAGATCCTGCTTCTCTGCTTTCTGCAGTTCTCCAGCTCTGGAAGCTGCTTACATGTGTGCCTTGGCTTCTCCCTCCATGCTTTGAGCCAGCATGAGAAGAAGTCTTCTGTGAGTCTTCACACATCCATCTCCGTTCTTGCATGCACAAGGACTCATTACCATTTTTCCAGAGCATCTGTAACAGGTGCTCAAAATGAGTCTACTCTCATTGGCTCTGGAGGCCAGACTTGGGAACCTGGGAGCTGGGAGGTTGGCTGTGAAGGAAAACCTGCTCCTTACCCATTTCCTAACTTTCGTTGGCTCCTGCACCCCTAGCAGTGTGTGACTGGTTGCGGTGTATGCAGTTCCATCACCTGGTCCTTCAGTTTGAATCTCCATGTCCCTGTTTCCTTATCTAAAACAGCAGTCACTAGATTAGGACTCCCTATAACCCAAATTACATTGTTTTAATTTAAACAATTACATCCGCAGAGACATCATTTCTTTTTAAATTTAATTTAATTTTTAATTTAATCACTTTACAACTCATTCACTGCCCCCCTCCTGGTCACCCCCTCCCACAATCCTTCCCCCTTCCCCCTCCCCTTCTTCCCTGAGTGGATCCTCCCCCTGGCACTTCAAGTCTCTGTGGGGCTAGGCACTTCCTGTCCAATTGAGGACAGACAAGGTAGCTGAGCTAGAAGACCATACTCCATGTACAGGCAACAGCTTTTGGGATAGCCCCCATTCCAATTATTTGGGACTCACATGAAGACCAAGCTGCACATCTGCTACATATGTGTGGTGGAGCCTAGGTCCAGCCAGTTTGTTCTTTAGTTGGTGGTTCGGTCTCTAAGAACCCCAAGAGTCCAGGTTAGTTGACTCTGTTGGTCTTCCTGTGGAGTTCCTATCCTCTTCAGGGCCTGCAATCCTTCTTCCCGTTCTTCCATAAAAGTTCTCAAGCTCCATCCACTATTTGGATGTGGGTGTCTGTATCTGTCAGCTGCTGGATGGATCCTTTCAGAGGTCAACTTGCTCCTATCTGCAAGCATAACAGAGTATCCGTTAATAGTGTTAGGGATTGGTGCTTGCCCATGGGATAGGTCTCAAGTTGGGCTGGTTATTGCTTGGTAACTCCCTCAGTCTCTGTTCCATTCCCTGTAGACAGAATAAATTTTTGGTCAAAGTTTTGTGGGTGAGTTGGTATCTCTATTGCTCCACTGAGGTTTCTGTCTAGCTACCAGAGGTGGCCTCTTCAGGTTCCATATCCCTGGTGTAGTGAGTTACAACTAAGGTCACCCCCAATGACGCTTGGGTACCTCCCTTATCCTAGGCAGAGGCCCTACTTCTACATAGGGTCACAATCTGAGGCTCCAGGGGCCATTTACTTTTAGAAGACAATATTCAATGAGACACACTTGTGATTACATTGGCCCCACTTGCGTACCCCCCATACACACATCATTTTAAAAGAAAAGGTCTGCTATGTAACCCATGCTAGCTTTGAACTCCTTAACACCTGTCTTCACCTCTTGAACGTTAGGTTACAGGCATACACAGCACATCCAGCCACTGCTAAGTTTATTGAGTTAGCTGAGTAGCAGCCTTCATTTGATCTATATCTTTTGTGTCTGCTGTTATATAACTCAACATATTCCTGGGTCTGGGAATTGGATGTGGCTGTTTGGTAGAGAGATTAGTATTAGTCTTGCCTACACAGACATAGAAGACCCCAGATCTCAGAGGTATTCTAGACTCCATTCCTTCATTCTAGACCATAGGAGTGCTCACAGAAGAAGTTGAGAAGGATTCTGAGGGCCCATGTGGTCTTCTAGGCCCACATACCTAGGTGCTGCATCAACTTCCCACCAATATTTAAGACGATGCCTCGGGGAAAGTCCAAGAATGTTGGTGCAGAACCAACATTTTCTATCTGAAACTTCAGGGAATCTTCTAAGTCCACATAAAAAAAAAATCTGACAGTTTGAAGTCTACTTTCTCATGCCCATCTGTCTTCTTACTTGAGACATGAACCCTGATAACCCCAGTCCTCACAGTAGAATCATTTGGAGAACTTTTAAAGATTCTGATTCATGTGATCCAGGGAGGATCCAGTTATTGGCATTTTCAAAACTCCCTCATATTGATACTTAAATGCAGGTAGGGCTCCAAGCACTTTGTTGAGGCTTCTGGATTCTGACTTTAGTCAATACACTGGCTACTGTCTCAGTCTTGAACACATTATACTGAGGGGTTTTGAGCACAGGAACAATTCAAGGTGACTTAAGATGTTCAAAATCTTCCATCTGCACGAATGGGCTGTATCAATGGGCTAGAAGCACACCAATCAGCAATCCAGGTAGCAAGGATAAGCAACAATGTAGGAAAGAAAAAATTGTGCAAGGTGCGGTGCAGTTGAAGACTCAGTCCCGGGATATGTGCTAATGGATGTACTTTAAAGAATTTCCCTCAGTAAAGAGTAGGAGAGTGAGCCTATGCTTTCTCCTGAGCACGTGGTACACCATGCTTGTAGAGATAATAATTGTACACTGCCCAGGTGGAGGTTGAAGGACACGAGTGTGGGTCTGTGTGTGTCAAGCCGGAGGTGCTATTGGAACCCCCAGGGAAGTAGTGAGTGAGAAGTTACCTCACTCCATAGAAGTTCAGAGAACTTGGGAGCAGAACTGGGCATGGGATGTCCTCTCTAAATATGTAACATGGTAGGACAACATGAAGTCACCTGGGTAGTCATGCAGATGGAATCCCCTGGGCCACATCTCATGGTCAAGATGAAGGAGAGGACTTAGTGAGACGTGAAGGAGCAGCCAACGGCATTGAACAAAGGAAGAAGCAGAGACTTCTAGCACCCCACTAGCAAGGGGGACTTCACAAAGGAAATAATGACCAGCTGACTGCTGCATAGATCAACAGAATGGAGACCCAACCACAGTGTGTGGCTCCATGGAGATCAGTGATGACTGGCTAGCACTAGACTATAGTGGATAAGGGGTCAGCTGGAATAGGTTCAGAGAGCAAAGAAGAGAGTGGTTAGTATGATGAAACCCCACAGTGTGTCATCTAGACTGGCAGAAGGGGTTCCTGTAAATGTGACTAATACTGGGGTCCTGTGGAGAGGATGCTTTCTTGGGACACCAAGTGGCTCCGATGGTAAGAGTCCTGTCAAGAGAAGCAAGAAATTGCTAATCATAGTATGATTGGAGGTGACCCACTGTTAGCTTTCGATGGATCCATGAGCTAATGGGAATCGAGATGGAGATGTTAACAAATTGGGGAACTTGTAAAAGCTAGAAGTGGCCAGGAGTGAATGCTTTTGCTGACCCCCAAGAAGAAATCCCAGTTCTGATCTCTGGACCTAAAGATAATGAATGTTGTTTATTTTATTTCTTCAAGTTGTTAAACTAACATAGGAAAATGAATCCATCTGTCTGAAAGATGTGGCAGAAGCAGTCAAGAATTAAAGGAGCCATGTACTCAGGGGGGAAAGATGTGTGAGGTCTGTTCCCAGACCAGGTTGAGCTTAACTTATGCATATAGGACCTAAGTAGCATGTGAGCACTGATTGAGGAAGGGTATGGAGTTGGTCAAGGAAAGACCAGAAGGTTCTTTGGACATTTTTGGTTCTCTTTATGAGAAAAGAAGGGTGGTCCCTACTGGTAATTTCTCTGAATGCTAAAAGGTTTTCTGCTTGCTACTGGAGGAGAAAAGCAATCTCCAGTCATAGCAAGCTATGAATCCTGTGAGTTACAGCAATGACTGGCTGGGAAGGCATGCCCACTGCTGCAACACTGGCATAGACATAACAGGAGAAACCAACCACTTTCTTGTTAGATTTAAGCCCCAATTACAAGATGAAACCCATACACAGTACCATTACTGAACCAAGAACCTGTCTAGACAGGTCATAGGCCGCAGGGGGAGAACTTTCTTCTATTATTCCACTAAACAGATATAGTATTAAACTGACTTCTAATGACTTATCTTTATACCTCTAGATGAACTCTCACATGAAAACTTCTATTTGCGGTAGATGGAGATTAACACAGAGATCCACAACTGGCTATGATGCTGGGAATAAGAAGCTGCTGAATGCTCAGCCCCAGAGGGAACATATACAAGGTAGTCCTCTTCCATCATGCCTCAGGGATCATTTTAGAAAGGGCCATGGGAAAATTGCAAGAGCCAGAGACAGTGGATGACTATAACAACAGCAGCAACAACAACAACAGCAACACAACAACACCCCAACCAACCAACCAACCAACCAACCAACTAACCAACCAACCAACCAACCAACCAACCAACCAACCAACCAACCAACCAACCAAACCTCTCAAAACCAAAACCCAACAAACCAAATAACAGAACCCCCATTATCTTCTAGACACTGTAGGGCAGTTGGACATCTTGCTTACAGCAGCTATGACATCATGCACAGTATTTGTTCAAGCCCAATCCAGACCAAATCCCAGCATGGAGATGAGAGTTCAGCACAAAATTCCTCCCCCTAACAATGGAGCCATTACCAACTGTTAGATGCTATGAGGAGTGATAGTTTCCTCCAAAAGTGGAGCCCCTAATAAACTGACGACACTCCAATTGGGGATCATGAATCCAAGAATATTTGGGGCAGCACACATTGTCTTGATAGATTGTGGTTTTTTTTTTTTGGGTAATATGAGACAGTCAGGTAGGTAGGTTTAATTCTAGGCCAAGAAATGATATAATATGAGTCTCATTTGTCTACAGGTGGTAACCAGAGTGTGATAGAGCATGGAGAATGTTCTATACATGCCTCAATCTTTTTTTTTTCTTCTCTTTATTAGATATTTTCTTCATTTACATTTCACATGTTATCCAGAAATTTTCCCTTACCCTCCCGCGTCCCCGCCCTGCTCCCCTACCCACCCCCTCCCACGTGATGGCCCTGGCATTCCCCTGTTCTGGGGCATATAGAGTCCGTATGACCAAGGGGCCTCTCCTCCCAGTGATGGCCAACTAGGCCATCTTCTTCTATATATGCAGCTAGAGACATGAGCGCAGGGGGAACTAGTTAGTTCATGTTATTCTTCCACCTAGAGGGTTGAAGACCCCTTCCGCTCCTTGGGTACTTTCTCTAGCTCCTACCTTGGGAGTCCTGTGTTCCAGCATATGCTATAGTGTTTATTTTGGTGGCTGATTATGGGAAGATTGTGGTTTTTAAAAAAGTACAAAAATTAGAGCAGTAGGGAAGTGGAGCATGTAAGTGGGTCTAGGAAAAATCAGGGGTGAATATGATGAAAACACATTTTATAAATCTCTTAAAGAACTAATACAATGAAAAGGGAGGGTGGGTTCTCCAATGAGGTTGAGAAGGGAGAGTCAGAGAAGAGGAAGTTATTACATGTTCATTTGGAGAGAAGACTTAAGTAATTCTACTTTTTACAGTTTTTCCAAAATAAATGCTCAAAGAGCTACATAGATTTATTTTTAGGTAAGAATGTCCTTCAAATGCAAAAATCCATATCTATAACCCTGAACAAAACTCAAGTCTAAGTGGGTCAAAGACCTCAATGTAATAAAACCAGATACACTAAACCTAATAGAACAGAAAGTGGGGAATAGCTTTGAATTCATTGGTACAGGAGACAACTTCCTGAACAGAACACAAATGGCTCAGACTCTAAGAGTAACAATTAATAAATGGGACCTCATGAAACTGAAAATCTTCTATAAGGCAAAGGACACTGTCAATAGGATAAAACTTCAGCCTATAGATTGAGAAAGAATTTTCACCAACCCTACATCTGACAGAGGACTGATATCTAACATTTATAAAGAACTCAAGAAATTAGACACCAAGCAATCCAAATAACCCAATTAAAAAATGGGACACAGAGCAAAACAGAGAATTCTCAAAAGAGGAATCTTGAATGGCCAAGAAACTAAGAAATGTTCAACATCCCTAGTCATCAGGGAAATGCAAATCAAAATGACTCAGATTCTATCTTCCCGTCAGAATGGCTAAGATAAAAACCTCAAGTGATAGTACATGCTGTCTAGGATGTGGAACTCCTCTATTGCTGGTGGGAGTGCAAACTTGTACAACCACTTTGGAAATCAATTTGGTGGTTTCTCAGAAAACTGGGAATAGCTCTACCTGAAGACCCAGCTATACCACTCTTGGGCAGATATCCAAAAGTTGCCCCACCATACCACAGGGACACTTACTCAACTATGTTCATAGTAGCCTTATTTGTAATAGCTAGAAACTGGAAACAACCTAGATGTCCCTCAACTGAAGAATGGATAAAGAAAATGTACATCTCTACAGTGGAATACTATTCAACCATTTAAAACCAAGAAATCATGAAGTTTGCAGGTAAATGGGTGGCACCTGGGAATATCATTCTGAGTGAGGTGACTCAGAACCCAAAGGACATGCATGGTATATATTCACTTATATGGAACCTAAAGAAACTACCTCTTATAGCCAGAAAGGAATCCCAGTGGAGTGATAGAGAAACCAACCCACTCACAAAACTTTTGACCCAATATTTATCCTGCCTACAAGAGATTCAAGGATGGGGAAATGGAACAGGGACTGAGGGAATGGCCAAGCAATAACGGGCCCAAGTAAAGACCCATCCCATGGGCAAGCACCAATCCCTGACTCTATTAATGATACTCTGTTATTCTTGCAGACAGGAGCCTAGCATGGCTGTCCTCTGAGAGGCTCTACCCAGCAACTGACTCAGACAGATGCAGAGACCCACAGCCAAACATTGGATGGAACTTGGGAACTCTTTTAGAATAGTAGGAGGGAAGGGTTGAGGACCCTGGAGGGGATAGGAACTCCACGGGAAGACCAAGAGAGTCAACTACCCAGTACCCTTGGTGCTCTCAGAGACTGGACCACCAACTAAAGAACATACATCGGCTGGACCTAGACTCACCACACACATACATAGCAGATGTACAGCTGAGTCTTCATGTGGGTCCCAAACACCTGGAGCAGGAGCTGTTGCCTGTCTGTGGAATCTGTTCCCCTAACTCGGCTGTCTTGTTGTCTTGTCTGGCCTCTGGGAGAAGAAGCACCTAGCCCTGCAGAGACTTTAATGTGCTGTATGGGTGGAGGAAATGCCCAGGGAATCCATTCTCTCAGAGGAGAAGAGCAGGGAAGTCGGGGAGGGACTGTGGGAGTAGGGACCTGGAGGGAGAACAGGGATTAGGGTGTAAAGTTAAAGGAAAGAGTATTGTCTAAAACTAAAAAATTTAAATTAAATTAAATTAAATTAAATTAAATTAAAATATTGAAGGCTGGAGAGATGGCCCAGTAGTTGAGAATGCTGTTGCATAATCAAGAGGACCAGAGTTCAGATCCCAGCACCCATATAACAAGACAGGCATCTTGAGTACTCCAATGACTTCATCCCCATGGTGTCAGATGCTGTTTTCTGTCTTAAACAAGTGAAGCAATAGTCCCAAGAAGTATGTGTATACCAGCACACACACACACACACACACACACACACACACACACACACCAAAAAACTTTAAAACCATATTGGACCAACCACATAATTTAGTACACAAAGCAGCAGCTTCTAGGCCTGAACTTCTGAGTTAGCAGCACAGAACCCGTAGGGTGGAGATGAGGAAGCGACCCCGTAAGCTATCTTCTGATCGGGACACTCATGCTATGACATTCAAGTGCACATACTCACACACAAGCACAATAAATAAGTGTGAAAATATTGGGAACAGCTCTACTGACAGGTAAAAATGTACCAATTGAAGAAATTATGTTGTATCCAGGATGTATTACTCTTGCAGACATTAGGAGCTAGGCTTTAGAAGACCAAGTAATTAAATATGAAAATGTATTATCTTGTTAAGTAGAGGTGGTAACAAAACAAACATGAGCAAAGTGAAACCAATTTTACAGAAGAGCTATGTGTAAATATATGCATTTAAAAAGACTAAAATACACCAAAGTGTAAATAATAATTATCTTGCAGTGGGAAAATTACAGATAGTTTAATTTAGTCTTCTTGTTTGTATTTTCACATTAAATAGAAATTGGTTTTTTTTAAAAAAGATAAGGACCCATTAAAATATGTGAAAATATGTAAAGAAAATGTCAAAAATGGAAGATTTAGAAATTAACACTCACCACTCAGTATCTAAGTGCCCAGTATACTGTTTAATTACCCTAGTGATTCTGTGAAGGAACCATTCTGTCATGAGCCACTAAGGAGGAAATTGACCCCAACACAACCTTGTCCAATGACACATGAAGCAATGATGAGTTGGAATTAAATCCTACTCTCTGATTCTGTTGTATCATCTCTACCCATGTGCCCGTCATGTTCTAGCAAATCCCCAGGAGTCACAGGCGTAGAAGGCACTGGAGCCTTGCCTTGGGAGCCTGCCTTGCAGCACAAGGAGGGGTGTCTTTGCTGGAAGCTGAGGGTCAATGATGGGAAGCTCTAATCGAGAACCATTCTTTGCCAAGATGACATTGGTGACATGACAAAGATGCTGTACTAAAAACACACACACACAAATGCACAGGTGCACACACACGTACACAAACATATCCACACATAGACATGCATGCACACAGAAACACATACACACAAATACTTAGAGACTCTCAGAGCTGAAGCTATCCTGCTCTAGGACAGTCCATTCTGGGGGAAGATTTTCTGCTTCAAAGGTAGCAGTGGTCTCTAGGGGTGAATTTTACCTTTAAAAAACTCAGTTCCTGGTGCCTTTGAGCATGGCTTTTTTGGAACTGAATCTTTGTAGATGTAGTCAAGTTGCAGTCTCAGTGAGTCAGGGTCATTTATCAACTGACCGATATCCTTTAAGAAAAGGGAGAGGTGGACATAGAGGCAGAGATGGAGAAGAGAGGTCTGTGCAGGTAGAGGCAGAGACTGGAGGGAGGTTTCCACAAGCCCAGGAACAGTAAGGAATTCTGGAAACAACCAAAAGGGAGACAGGAGATGGGAGATCTGCAGTAGCTTCTCTCTTGAACTGGGAGGCAGGAATGCTCTTGTTTCTGGCATTTTGGCAACTCGAGCACACGATGTCTGAGGGAACCAACCAAGAGGGCTGCCTGACCCCTGGCTTTCAGATTTTTAGCCTTCAAAACCATAACAAATACATTTTTACTGTTTTAAAGCACCTAGCTTGTAAAGCATTTAAGAGAGCCTTGGGAAATTATCAGTGCCAAAAGGAAAAGAATTGAAGTTGCATTTTACGAATCAACATGAGCCCAGGAGCTAGCTTCTGTGAGAAACAATGGCCCTCACTCCATAATATGAGTTCTGGAGACACAAAGTAGCCATCGTGAAGCAGTTCATTTACAATCCTGCAAAGCTGGACTTCAGCCTAGAGGAAAAGCAGAAGTGGCCAGCATATGGATTTGGTACAAAATAGTGGCTTTTATGCTTCTGACCGTGTTTCTCAACCCCTAAATTTCTCATTGGATGAGTGCTTCAGCGAGGCACAACCTTCCTGGTGTCTAGCATTGTTCCCTCCCTAGACTCCCCTCTTATTGTTTCAGGACACAAAGCCTTATCTAATGGTTCCCCTGGGACTTGAGATCCCTCCTTTTCTGGTACATGGACTCATGACTGCCTGGAGATTCTCCACTCTAAGACGAACTGTGAGAATGTACACAAGCAGACACCAGCTGCCAGCTAGGGAAGACAGGTGTTCAATGCCACCTGCTCACCTGATTCTCCGATGAACTGTACATGAACATTGTACCGAGAATGGGTAGTAATAATTTATTTCTTACACTTCTAAGCAAGGTGCATATTGGTGTAGGTGGAAGCTATCATTGATGGAACTGTATGGTTTGGTCTCCTTGCCTATTCAGTTACCTCGGGGAAACTTGACTCAGCCTGGAGGAGATCCATGAATACTAATTTAAGACTTTCCACAAGGGTTGCTTGCTTGCCAAGTAGGATTGGCCTTACTCAGTGGGGATGGGAAGAACAGAGTGGGGAGTCAGTGTGCCCTTTTCGGCTGCTCTTATCTGGGAGGCAGGAATGCTCTTGATTCTGGCATTTTGGCAACTCGGGCACACAATGTCTGAGCTGATGCTTCTAGTGGGCAGGAAAGTCCGGCTGAGTCACCACTAGCACATGTGCCCAGAGGCTTTTAAAAAAAAAGTGACAGTTTGCAGTTACATATCCAGTGTGCCAGCCGGAGCCACACATGATTAATTATAGTTTTCAATTTGCCTATGACATAACTCACTAATTTTTTTGACATTTTGGTTGTGATCTCAGCCTTTAGCACTTTAGAACTTCAGCAGTTCAGGACTCACTCTTTTGTGTGTGCACGATGCCCCAGGGGCTTTGAAGTCACATAATAACCAGCAAGAATGAGACGCAGGAGATTGTTGGTCCAACACATCCCCTGGCCTGCTCCTGTGCTCAGCCTTCTCCCAGACCCCGCTGCTGGCAGTCATTCATTTCTTCTGAATATCTCATTTTTTGCTCTTTCGAATTCAGACATTTTGTGTGCACTTATATGTATACAGGGTTATGTGTCTGTGCATGTGCACATGCAGATATTGAAGCCAGAGGACAACCTCACCTGTCATTCC
Organism: Mus minutoides; assembly: GCA_902729485.2. Taxonomy (NCBI): domain Eukaryota; kingdom Metazoa; phylum Chordata; class Mammalia; order Rodentia; family Muridae; genus Mus; species Mus minutoides. Next base: position 629,077 of record LR750147.1, on the reverse strand, counting down.
TTAGGTGCCCTTTATTTATTTCAAAATATATAATATTTTCCATAATTCTCTGAGAATTTCATACATGTAGATAATGTATTTTTATCAGATTCACACCCTTCCTCTCCTCAACTCTTCTCCCCCACCCCCAAATCCCTTTCTCAACTTTGTGATGTTTTCTTTTTCTTTAATACCCATTGTGTCTAATGTTGGGCTTCCCATATACTCAGTATTGCGCCAACCACTAGAGTGTATCCACCTTCTTTTTGAGATAGACCTATGTAAAAAGGACATTAGTATGACCAAGTAGGCTAGGCTTGTTGGACAATGAGCCATAGGAATCTACCTGTGTCTCATATGCCACCACATCTGGATTCTTTTTTGTTTGTTTTGTTTTTGTTTTTTTAGACAGGCTTTCTCTGTGTAGCCTTGGCTATACTAAAACTTGATCTGTAGACAAGGTTGACTTTGATTTCACAGAGATCCATCTGCCTCTGTCTCCCAAGAGCTAGGATCAAAAGTGTGTGCCACCAAATGTCCGGTCATACCTAGATTCTTTACAAGGGCTCTCGGAAATCTACCTCAGACTACTATGCTTTCAAGAAAAGCACTATGAGCTATGTCCCTAATAATTTAAAAATAGAACTACTTAATTAAAGTAAAAGAAACCACTTTATTCCTTCATATTCACATGCCACTAATGGTCATAAGTCTAGACCATGAATAACATTTCCATCATTGCAGAAAGCTCTCTGGGACAGTGGTTATAGAGCACAGTCGTTTGGTGGTTCTTGGGGGCTATGGATCTCTTTTCAGAGAAAGGAAGGATATAGTCATACAAAACAGTCTGGTGCAGATTTCACTGCATCCATTGGTCCATCTAAGCTCTTTTTCAGGAATTAACAACTCTCCACATTCCTGTAATCACAAAAAGCTACTGAGAAACTTTCTTAAACTCAAGCTCTGCCTGTCTTCCATTTGGGGAGCTGGGAGAAGCTAATCTTGGGTGCGTTGTATGTCTCCTTATAGGATCAGCAATGGATAAGTCTTCCTGTGCCTAGCATCCTGCACTACCAATATACCTGGGAGTCATCGCTATGACTACATATGTGCTGGGGACATTTGAAAGGTGTTGTGAAAAAAATTTTTTTTCATGTTAAATCTTGTTAGAAAATAAAGACAAAGTTGTTTCAGGTAAGTTTAGTAGGTTAAAGGAGAAGATTTTTTTTTCCACCTTTAGAACAATAATCCTTGTAATTCTAGTCCTGACCAATTTCGACCTAAAAGCTGCGCCCTTCTGTCCCACAGCCTATGTGTGATATTTGTATATTCTTTACTGATGTCCACAATTTCAGTGGACAGCCTGGCTTGGTTCTCCATGGATGTGGAGAACATGATTCTGCATGTTACACACCTGGGGTTATATAAGGCTTATGTGCAGTGTGGAAGGCTTCACATTACAGATATGAGTGGATGTCCAGGCTCAGATCTTAGATACTGTGCAACCTTATGCCATCAAAAGCTAACCCTCTATGACCCAGATGCTTTAGGGGACTCCAGATCCCAGCATGTCCAGCTAACGGTACCTGTGCTGGCTACCTTTATGTCAACATGACAGGCTAGTCATTTGAGAGATGGGAACCTCAATTGGGAAAATGCTTCCATACAATCAGGTTATAGGCAAACCTGCAGGGCATTTTCTTAATTAGTGACTAATAGGGGAGGGCGTAGCCCATTATGAATGGGGTCACTCATGGTCTGGTGGTTTGGGGGCTCTATTAAAAAGCAGGCTGATGCCGGGCAGTGGTGGCACACACCTTAATCCCAGCACTTGGGAGGCAGAGGCAGGTGGATTTCTGAGTTCAGGGCCAGCCTGATCTACAGAGTGAGTTCCAGGACAGCCAGGGCTACACAGAGAAACTCTGTCTCGATAAACAAAAACAAAAACAAACAAACAAACAAAAAGCAGGTTGAGCAAGCCATGCCAGCAAGCCAACAGACAGCACCCCTCCATGGCCTCTTGCTTCCAGATTCTACCCTGTTTGAGTTCCTGTCCTGATTTCCTTCAGTGCTGGACTACAAGGATGTACAAGTTTAAACCTAATAAACCCTATCCTCCCCAAGTTGCTTTTGGTCATGGTGTTTCATCTCAGCAATAGCAACCTTAACTAAGACAGCACCTTAGAGCTCAACCTCAGGTCTCCTGGGAATGGACAGCCACCCTTAAGGCGCTGCCTCTCTGGTACACAGGGCAGTGGAGAGGAGGGTGAGGCAGGTGAATGGATGCCACAGCTGGTGTTTATACATCACCACTTTGTCTTTCTCACAAAGATGTTTCCAAACAGGAAACAGGCTCTGCAGTGACTTTACTGCAGACTATCCCTCAGAAGAGGGAAAACCAGAACTAGGTCTCCATGTGGCTTTACTCCTTTCAGCCTCTAGGAGAAGCACATTAGTACTTTTGTGTTGCTGTGACCAAAACACCCAGGCAACTTAAAATGAGGAAGGCATTGTGGTGGCGCACAATTTGAGAGGCACCTGTCTATGGTTACTTGGCCCCACATTTGTGAGTAGAACATCATTTCTCAGTCAATTTTCTCATTGTTATGATGAAATAACTGAGAAAAGCAGCTTGAGATAGGGAGGGGCTACTCCAGCTTTGTGTGGAAGTCAAGCAGATGGGAGCTTGAGGCAGCTGGCCACAATTGTATCTGGTTGTTACTCAGGGTTCTCTAGAGGAACAGACCTCCTTATGGAACAAATTCTCTCTCTCTCTCTCTCTCTCTGTCTCTTTCTCTCTGTCTCTCTCTCTCTCTCTGTCTCTCTCTCTTTCTCTGTGTGTGAGTGTGGGTATTTATTAGAAGGCTTATAGTCTGTACTTCAGCTAGTCCATCCATGGCTGTCAACCAGTGGAAGATTGAAGAATCCAGCAAAGAGGGCTGGAGAGATGGCTCAGCTGTTAAGAGCACTGACTGTTCTTCCAGAGGTCCTGAGTTCAATTCCCAGCAAGCACATGGTGGCTCACAACCATTTGTAATGGAATCTGATGCCTTCTGGTGTGTCTGAAGACAGCTACAGTATACTCATATACATTAAATAAATAAATAAATAAATAAATAAATAAATAAACAAATATATATATTTTAAAAAATCCAGCAAAGAAATTTCTAGTGTTAAGTGTAACTGTCTCCTGAATAGGAGTCGCCATGGAGATGTTCTTTGTCCCATGAACTTGATTATGTGAAGCACATACTTAGTTAACTTGATATTCATAGGAGCAACATCAGGAAGCTCTAAAAACACAGGACAAGGAGCTAGAGTTGCTAGCCATTCCTGCTTCGATGGCTGCAGGTAGAACACATGTAACGAATCAGCACACTGAGCTCAGGTCACATACAATTACAAAGAAAGACAAATCTTGTCAAGAGTAAGAAGGCAGTAGCCGGGGTTCACTCATTGTTTAGTTGTTCCTGCTCCATTTTCAAGACTTAAAAAAATATTATAAATCATTTGTTAGATCAATTTGTTTTTTCCCCTGGGCTGAAATAACACACACTTCAGGTACTACTTGTTCCTGGCTGATAGCATGGATAACTCTAGAGAAGTCACTTCATACTCTTCTGCTTGGTGTTAGGAATGCATCAAGTAGGATAGGGAAGAGCTATTGTAGACTTTTCTCAAATGCAAATCTCAAAATTACGCACATGTGCATGTATTCAATATATGAATATTTTTACACGTTTTTTAAAACGGCAATTATCTCCCATAAAATATCTGATAGTGAAAATGTGTATCTCTACAATACAAATAACGTAACAGCCAAGAAGCCAAAGGACCTATCACCTTCCTTTACCCTGTGACTACACTATTCAAGTTCTCCAAACATCTGTGTTCAGCATCATAAACAGAGGTCTGTGGGTGGAGGGTATCTTAAGAGAGTGATTAAGAGGAGGGAGAAGAGGAATGTAGAGGGATCCCAGGAGAGGTGCAGGAATGACTCAACATACTGAAATTAAGAATTGGAATGCATCTTTCTGCTCTTCCTTTTGTGGCTTTGTTTTACGAAAAAAGATTTCCCCTTGTAGCCCAGGCTGACCTTGAACTCATGATCAAGCTTCCTGAGTTCTGGAACTGCAGGCACATGCTTCTGTGACTGGCTCTCACTGTGTTTCTTTTTCAGTCCAATCTCGCCATTATTATTGTTATTATTGGAACAGAGGCAGAGTTTTTAAAAAACGTTCTCACTCAGAGCTTAGTTCACTAGGGATAGGGGCAGTGGGTGGGAAAACCTGAGAGCAGTACTGGGGTTTGGGGTAGATTCTGTGTAGGGGTGTGGCTAGCGCCGACCTGTGCAGAGGTGAGGCTGGGTAAGAACTATGTGGTATTACTCTACAGACCCTGGCTAAGTCAGTCCTAGCAGTGGGAACATCACTTTCCTGAAGGGTCAGTGATCCTCAGGATATGACTAGGAAGGGTGGCCCATACTTGGGCCTGAAACCTGGCTTTAGCAATCTTTATACAGCTAGTCTTAGAAGGCTCTCTACACCCCCCTCTTCCCCACAATTTTATTGAAAGTAGATTCTTTCCCCATATAATATGATTTCCTTTCCCTCTACTCCTAGTTCCTTCTCCATTTCCCTCCACTCTGGTCTGCTCTTCTCTTTCGCTCATTGGAAAAGAGCAGGCTTCTAAGAGATAACAACTGAACTTGATAAAATATAATATAATAAGATGAAGTAAAACCCATCATGTCATGGCAACTCAACAGGAGGAAAAGAGTTCCAAGAGTGAGCACAAGAGTCAGAGACTCACTCATTTTCACACCCAGGAGTCCTGTAAAAAGACTATGCTAAAAGCTATTATATAAATGCACAGGGCCTGGTACAAACCCATGGAACCCAGTACTTGCTGATTTAGGCTCCGAGTCTATAAGCCTTGCTTAGCTGCTTCAGAGGGCCGTATTCTCCTGGTGACCTCCATGCCCTCTGGCTCTTACAGTCTCTCTGACTCCTCTTCTGCAGAGTTCCCTCAGCTATGAGGGGAGGGATTTGGTAGACACCTCTTAGTTAGACTCTTTTCTCTCTCTCTCTCTCTCTCTCTCTCTCTCTCTCTCTCTCTCTCTCTCGTCTCTGCATCTGTTCCAATCTGCTGCAAGAGGAAGGAAACGCCTCTGACGATGACTGATAAGATACTGATCTATGAGTATAGCAGCCTACCATTAGGAGACATTTAATTTGTTCTTTAATTAAATTAAATTAATTAATTAGACAACAGTGTTTGGTTTTATCCTAGGCCTCTTGACTATTTAATCTCTGGTTCTTTGGTTACCCAAGCAGTGTCGAGTATGGGTTTTAGAAGGGTCACTACTCTTAATGAAGGAGGAAGAAGAATGAGGAGAGACTTTAGGAGGGAGTAAGGGAATGCTGTCTGGCTAAATGAGGCAGGCTCAGTTGGTGCCTAGTAATGTGGGTACATTCTGTTTTGAAAGGGGGGTACTCTATCCCAGAAGTCCAAACTCTGTCTCCCTTTTCCCTCTTGTCACACCTCCTCCTCCTCTCTTGGAGGCTCCTAGGACCTGGCTGTGCTGGCTTCTCTGGGCAGTGAGCAAAACAGACCCCCCACAAGTATTTGATGATGAACACTTGAGTTTCCTCAAGCAGCCCTGAATTCTTTCACTTGTTCATCTACCCACAGGCCATCTAAGTTTCTCTACTGCCAACCCAAAGCATGAATCTTGAAAAAGACATGAAGGAGTCCCATGTGACTCCTTCCCCAGGTGTGTGCTTGGGGAGATGCCAGGCAAAATTACTACTGCAAGAGGATGGTGGTCTGCCAGGGTGTGAGACACATGAGGACCAAGAAACAGTGCCACAAGGGAGCTGACTTCAAAAGAGGAAGCTGCAGAGATGTTCAAAGAGGGCTAGCTAAACTGACCTCCTTCTAGGGCAATGGATCTCAACCTGTGGGTCATGACCTCTTTGGGGTCAAATTGCGCTTTCACAGGGGTCACCTAAGACCTTCCTATATATCATATATTTACATTACAATTCATAACAGTAGCAAGATTACAGTTATGAAGTAACAATGAAAATAATGCTATGGTTGGGGGGGGTCACCATGACATGAGGAACTGTATCAAAGGGTCACAGCATTAGGAAGGTTGAGAACCACTGGTCTAGAGTAACTATCGTCGTCATTTTCTGTTGCTGTAAAGAAACACCACGACCAAAGCAACTCTTACAAAATACAGCATCTAATTGGGAGCTTTCTTATAGTTATAAAAGGTTAGTCCATTGCCATCATGGTGGGAAGTCTGGCAGCAGCAGGCAGACATGATGCTGGAGAAGTAGCTTTACCTCCTGGTCTGCAGGTAGCAGGCAGAGAGAGAAAGAGAAACTGGGCCTGCTGTTTGCCTTTGAAATCTCACAGTCCACTCCCAATGACATACCTCCTCCAACAAGGCCATATATTCTCCATTAAGGCTCCTCCTAATCCCTCTGTGAAAGCTCATCAACTGGGCACTCAGCATGCAAACATATGAGCCTTTGGTGGTTATTCTCATTCAAACCTTAACAGGAACATGAGAGCTTTGGCGGTTCTAATCAATTTTCTATGATCTTCCAAGGCCAGATTTGCAATCACCGCACTTTTCTGCTCAGAGACCACCAATGGCTCCCTATTAACCTGCCTAATGAAGTACCCACTTGCTGTCAGTGTGCTCAGGTGCACTCAAAAGTGACCTCCATGTTTTAGGGGTGACTTCCATTCTCTTATCTTTCAACTTAATGGTTTCACTGTTTTGGTTTTTTTTAAATGTTGATTCTACCCCCCCCCCCCATCCGCACCTCTTTCTAAAACATGACACCAGTTGGTGCCTGAGGATGAGGGCTCCCCACCCCATTCTCTGATGTTAGTAGGAGGGGTAATGATGTGGTCAGTTCACACAGTGAAGGTGAAGGGGCAACAGAGACATGGCAGTGGGGGAGAGCCCCCTGGCTCCCTGTACCTTGTGGAGGATCACAGTACAGTGTACAGGTTGGCAACGCCTGAGAGACGTTGGGATTCAGGCTCTGGCAACACTTGCCTGGTATCTTAACAAAGCAAGTTTAGCAGCTGGCATTCAGTTATTCCAATAAATCAAAGGAAATCTGCACTGGCGGTTTGGGGGTAGCTGTGTGCCAAAGCTTTTCTAACGCAACAGTATTTTATATATATATATATATATATAAAATTTATCCTATCTATGGGACTTTGGATGATTAATGTTTCAATAAGCTATTTAAAAGGGGGTTTTGTCCCCATGACAGCAATGTTTTACATGCCGTTAAATAAAACTTATTACACTTTAAAGATTTCTCTTTAAAAATGAAATCCTGCAGGAGTACAGGAAAGTACTCAAGTTTCCCCAGGCTTGCCCTTTGGGTGATGTAATGGATGATTATGATAGCATGATAGGCACACATAGCATGTATGTTTCTGCCTGTGAAAAGTCCTAAGGAGGGCTTTGAAGGGGTCTCTCTGCACAGCCACTCACACATACAATTACTGCTGGCTACTGTATTAAAAAAAAAAGATTTATTATGATTTTAAAACACGTGTATGTGTGTGTGTGTGTGTGTGTGTGTGTGTGTGCGCGCACACTCAAGCACATGTGTGTTCTGAGTATATGTGAGTACAGGTACCCTCGGAGGTCAGACTGAATCCCTAGAGTTAGACTACATAGGTAACTGTGAGCTGCCTTGAGTGGATGTGAGGAACGGAATTAAATCTTTTGCAAGAGCACTGTGCATTTTTAAGTGCTGAGACATAGCTCTAGCCCCACTACTGTATTCAAAATACTTCTTTACTTACTTCCTGAAAATTTCATACATGTATATAATGTATTTTGATTATATTCACCCTACCCCCTCTCTTATTCTCCTCCTACTCCCCCTGAGATCTTTCATCCCCAAATATCCCTTTCCTACTTTCATTTCTTTAAAAACAAACAAACAAACAAACAAACAAACTGATTTTAATTAGGGATGTTTGTGCATGGGTGTGGAGTTTTCACTGTGCTATAGACACCCCAGAAGAAAAACAAAAGGACAACTGCTACTGTACATCTTCAGATCAATTTGCATAATGGGGCATTCCATAAGAGAAGCCACCACTCCAGACATGGAGCAGTCCCTCTGCTGGGGACCACAGTGTTTTTGGTATTGGGCCAAGCATGTAAGACTTTCTGCTTCCTTTCACTCTCCTGTTGGAGTCTCCATCCCTGTGCCTCTCTCTCACCAGAGCTAGATCTCAGACTCATTCATGGAGTATGCTCCAGCTGCATTTGAATGAGACAAAATAACACCTTCTGCTAAGAGGGCTGGATATAAATTACTTATTGATTTCCAAACAACTTGGCTGTGTAGTGTGGGTGGTAGCACTGAATAATTAACAGGGAGAGTGGAGTCAGGTGCTCCCTCTTATTTACCATTAACTCTGTTGGGGACCCACAGTCCAGGGGTGGAAGGCTGTCATGAGGAAAGGGGTGGTACATCAGTCTGCTAAGCTGGCTGACCCTCCCCTGGAGCTCAGACCCACAGTGCTCCCAGAACGGGACCACCCAAGCATGGTGACACTAGGCCCCTTCCCTGGGAAGAAACAAAGTAGCAATTCTAACCCAGCTGTGAAAGTGGAGGAACGACTAAGAATCTTTACGGTTCTGTTTCTCCTTCTGTCCGTCCGCCATCTCCTTCTGTCCGTCCGCCATCTGCCTCCCTCCCTCCCTTTCCTCCCTCTTTTCTTCCTTCCTTCCTTGCTTCTTTTTAGTGTTGAGGTTTGAACTTGGGACCTGATGCACGCTACCACGTTACCAAAAGAGAATTCACAAACTAATCCTATAAGATCTTAACTCAATTTACTACCTTGTGCTGGGTCACATTCACAGCTATGGCTGCTTGCTCCACAGGACAACCAGCATCCTATGGGCTCCTTTCAGCACTACATTAGGATTCTCTGACCCTGTAAAAACTGACTTTGCCATCCTTGCCTTCACATAATGTTGAATGGCCCAGAATACCTTTTTATTAATATGATGACTTTTCTTATGTTAATATAAACTTTTTATAAATATCATTTTACATAGCAACTTAGTCATTGAAATGGAATTGCTTCCATGTCTTTTTTTCCCCATTGCTAAACATTTAAGCCACAGATTATCCTGTTTGGGCAATAATAAGCAAGTGAGAGCAAGTTAACTGCTTAATAATCTACTAAGAAATCAAGACACGTTCGTCAGTGCCATGGCACACACCTGGAATCCCAGCCCTCAGAAAGTGGAAGAAAAGTCGGGAGTTCAAGGTCATTTGTACCTACATAGAGAGTAAAAGGCCAGCTTGGGCTACATGAGACCCTGTAATAACAATGCTAAGCCGGGCATGGGGGCGCATGCCTTTAATCCCAGCAATTGGGAGGCAGAGGCAGGCAGATTTCTGAGTTCGAGGCCAGCCTGGTCTACAGAGTGAGTTCCAGGACAGCCAGAGCTACACAGAGAAACCCTGTCTCAAAAAACCAAAACAAACAAACAAACAAACAAAACAAAACAAAAAACCAAAACAAACAAACAAACAAAACAAAACAAAACAAAAAACCAATGCTAATGACAATGATGAAAGACCAAAGAAAAGAGATAAACAAACAGTTCTAGGCAAGAGAAACATTCCCTACTCAGCCTCCAGGGGGAGCACTCATCAGGTCTTAGTGGTCTGCAAGTTGTTGATTACCCCCTACTGTATGCCTTGTGCCACAGGCAGAATTGTCACATGCCCATCCATCCATCCATCCATCCATCCATCCATCCATCCATCCGTCCACCCACCTATCCATCCATGTGCCTATTTGTTCCTCTGTTTCTCCCTGAGCACATTCTCACTCTGAGCAACTTGTGCCAAGGTGAGGCTCACCATGAAGTAGCGAAGTAGTGGGTGGAGGAGTAGGGGTGGGGATGGGGGAACTCAAGAAGACTTAATTAGGAGTGGGGTTAGCTGAAACCTAAAGTGAGACTGCATCGCTATTGCACAGGTAGAGAAGCTGCCTGCTGCAGGATCTGACGTGGGAGCCGAGCTTGTTGTTCCCATACCCCGCCAGAAAGCCAAAGGAGCTGTGTATCTTGAGGGGGGCATCTATCCATATGGGTCCAGGGGGGCTCCAAAGTGTCGGGGGGGGGCAGAGCAGATTAGAGGGTCCTAGGACCCTGATACCTGTTCAGCCGCAAGGCTGCGTGAGAGGTGGGCGGTCAGGACTCTGCCTCCCAGCCCTTTTCTAAGCACTGCGTGGATGGGAGCTGCAGTGAGCAGGCCTGTGGAGGGCCTGATGCATGCTGTTGTCACTCCAAGGTGTAATTAAAGAGATGTATGCTAATTTTTAACTTGGTTAAGGGATATTAACTTAGACAAATGAACCTCTCCTTTCCCAATAATTAGATATCCAAACAAACACACACTCTCTCCCCAATTAAATGAATGGAAAATTTAAGCTGTGGAGCCCAATTTCAATATGCCCTATTTGTTATGAGTTTCCACTTCGCTGCTTTCTTTAACTCCATGAAAGCAAACTGTCCTATCAAGAAGCATAATAAAATCATAACAGTGAAAATATCATTTTGATTTGGGAAGGGCATAAAATAAATGCTCATTTACAGTTGGAGGGAAGACACTTGTGTTTAGTGAAAATGTCATGCTGTTTTCAAGAGAATATTGCTTAAAGGGCTTAGGGGACTATGGTATCCAGGTGGTACATCTTAATATTATATTTAATTTAAAGGTGTGATGCCTATCCCTTAGGTATAGAAAGGATGGAGTCTGTCAAGCAAAGCTGATATTTCAAAATTAAATTACAGAATTAGAGAAGAAAGGAAGAACAATTAATGAATTATGCATTTTTTGCTCGTGTGTGTTGTACTGTGTGTGTGTGTGTGTGTGTGTGTGTGTGTGTGTGTGTGTGTGTGCTATATGAGGATGTGGGGGGTCAGGGGGGTGCAAGAACTTATGTCAGCACATACAGAAGTCAAAGGAGGGCACTGGGTATCCTGCTCTAGCACTCCTCATCTTATCTCTTTGAGTCTTTCCCTCACTGAACCCAGAACTAGGCTATAGGGCAGCAAGCCCTAGCCACCCTTCTGTCTTACTCCCAGAGAGCTGGGATTATTGGCATGTGAGCAGTCATGTCTGGCTTTTTATGTGGCCACTGGGATTTGAACTCAGGTCCTCAGGCTTGCACAGCAAGCATTCTTATCCTTCTATCTATCTCCCAGCCTCAGATTACACACTCCAGTCAAATGCCTTTTATTTTCATGTCAGTGACTAGAGCATGGGTGTGCCCATGATTGAGGAGACTAATGTGGCAGGTGCTTGTCAATCCCACAAACCACAGGACTTAGGAGATTTCTAAAGTGTTTCAGTATAGGAAAAGCTGTGTGTGCTGTAGGCCACACCCTTCTCTTCCCAGAACACACTGTGGCATGCCCGGGGTCATGGTGTGTCACAGAGCACAAGTGTACACCCAAAGTGACACATGAGACTTTGAATTAGATTCGATGGGCAATGTGCTCTAAGTATGTTAAAGACTTAATGTAACCCCATACAAATACAATAAAAGGAAAAGACGGGGTTATTTTAGTTACTACATATAATTATATGAAAATGTATGTGAAGAAGGCTATTTGCTTACTATAAAAATAAACTCATTTTATATATAGTAATACATCGTTGACTTAATACATTTTACAAACCAAATACAAAAAAATAAGAAGTATTAGATGCACATAGGGAGAGCTGTGACACCGTCACCTGTGGGTGGTCTACCTGAAGCTGGTTGTGGCCCTTCTGGTGTCAGGCAGAGTCTATGCAAAGGGAAATCCCACATTTCTCCCTCTGTGGTCTGGAGCAGCAGCAGCAACTACTGTTGATACATAAACACCAGCTTCCAAACCTGATGGATGGGATGCACCTCCTCGTGCAAGCATGTCACAGGAGTTAAGTCTGGGTATGACAAGTCTGGAGAAAAAGAACAATGACTTGGTATCCTAGAGGATGTCTGGTTGCCTGGGATTACCAAAGAGTAGGACTTGCCTCCAGACAAGTGGAATAAGAGGAGGAAGCAGAATGTCAGAGTAAGCTGCAGCTCCTCTGAACCCTGTGAGTTCCCAACACTTGGCAGAGTGACCTCTAAGGGCTCTTCAGGGTGGGTGTGAAAGAGCCTTTTTCTAGACAGGGAGAAGATTTGCAGTGCACTGAAAAGTAACAGTAGCGTCAAGGTTGGATTGTCTGAGGTAACTGATGGCCACAGCTGACGTGGGGCTTCTTCAGAAGCCCAAGACTGTGGGAACTAGACCGTTTGTCATGACCAACAGCAATGACAAATCCTGTCCAGGTACAAGAAAGCATCATGGCGTCTTTCCTATGCATTTACAAGCTGCGGTTGTGTCGTTTTGAGAGGGTCCTTCTGTGTCGTCTATCCTAGCCCTGAACTCTTGATTGGTCTACCTCAACTTTGGAGTTCTGGAATTACGGACATGTTAAAATATATCCAGGTATTTCATTCACTCATTTCCCCAGAATAATCTTTCAGGATAGGAACTGTTCCTATCATTTCCATTTCATAGATAAAAGATAGGTGGGTGGATGGAATAGATAAATGGATGTTTGGGTAGATGGATGAGTGAATGGGGTAAAAAGATGGATGGATAAACAAGTAGGAAGGTGAATTGATAAGTGAGTGGATAGATGGATGAAGGAATGAAGGGATGGAGGGGTGGATGATAGGCAGCACATGCAGTGAGCTCACAGAACAGATAAAGTGGAACACTGGGTCTCACCATCAGTGTCAGAGTCTAGGTGCATCATTTTCCACTTCTCTAAGAGAATCCATCTCTGATGGGTGGGAAGAAGACAGAAACATCTCAGGTTTTCCGTCAGGAGGCTGGAATGCACTGCCCCTCTCTCCATTGGCAGGTGCACCTTGTCCCTGACCTCTCTTCTTTAAGCAGGGTTAGATGCTGGTATCAGCACAACAATTCCTTCAATGCAACCTGCAAAGTCTCCTATCTGATAGGATTCCTGCACCCTCTCCTGGCCAGGCTCATTGTTCCGAGTCTGCCCCTCACTGATTTTGCACATAAATGGAGTATTGCATTTCACCTATAGTGCCCTGAGGATGGGCCGTTCTCATGTCTGATGCCTATCTTGTAGAAACTGCCCAGAAGTTGGTGGATCTGGAGAAGTCTGTGGTGTTTGTGTGATCTGTCTCCCTCCACAAGAATTATCCCCGGGCTCAGTTAATTGGCAGTGAAGCAGTGCTGGCCCTTCCAGGGTGAATGGACTCAAGACCTGCTATCAGTATTCAAACAGCCCTTGATGTTGCTGCTATAGACCACAGAAACAGAGTGGTGGACTTGCTCTCTGCATAGGCTCTGCCTGCCGCCAGGAGTGTCACAGCTATTAGGCCCTCTTGGGTGTTCCATAGTTATGACTACTTGGGCCCTGAACATCCGCCCCTGCCAAGCAATGCTTGCACGTGACATCCCTGTCTGATGACTCCATGTCACCTGCCTTCAAGACTGTACTGTGCCCTCCTGGGACTCACTTAAGGCCTGGCAGTGGCTGGGGGAGTCAATGTCACAGAAAAAGCACTGTACCATCAATGTCGTCATTTTTGTCCTTGAAGATTACTGGTAATGGTGTCCTGAACATATCTCACTGGGACCAGCCTTGGCTTTACTGGTCACACCATACCCTCCCTCTTCATCTCTAGTCTCTGCTCTTTCTGTGTTGCATGGGTTAGAGACCATCATGTATTTTCATCTCTTTCCAAACAGTAACCACAAATCATGGTCTACAAGACAAAGACACATGCAACTCACAGGTGTTTGTTAGACCAGTAACATTTCTGGATGCAGAACCAAGATTCACCTACCAACTGAGGCCTATGAGAGATCCCAACCCTCACTCAGATATTCTCAGGACTTCTTGTCTTCAACACTTCCAGGTTAGGGTTGAAGTGGACCTCGTTCTGGCCAAAACAGCCACTTTTTGCTTTCTCACACCTTCTGACATGGTTCAGTACTGGTTTTCCCATCTTGGAGGCTTTCTATTAACCATCATGAAGATAGCACATAACCCCCTTGGCTAACACTCCTCCAAGGAGCCCCCAATCTCACCGCTGCTCATCCATAGGCAATCTGTGTTCTCAATGGGGAACTTTTGGTGTTTGTTTCTATCGGCTTATTCCAGAGTTTTGTCTCTACATATTGCATATTTGGTATACATCTTAGAAGGGCCTCTCATTTGACCTTGATTGTGGTCCAGTAATGTTTACTGGGGAGAGGACAATGCCTATAATTTAATGCCATTTAAACAGAAGATGTACTAGGCCTTACTCAGACTTGCCTTGGCCTCTGGACAGGCTAAATCTATATTGCCTGAAAGATAAAAAAAATAATTACTATATTGTGTAAAGTTGAAAAAAAATTCATGGTGTACACTGATCATGAGACTCAAAGGTAGAGACCATAAAGTCCTTTCTTTAAATCTTGTCAAATGTTTTCAAGCCACATTGGCTGATAAACAGATATATACCTGTGACCTGCCAAGGCTGATTTTTAATCACTTGGCCCTCTATAGAAAAAGCTTACTCTAGACACCTGAGATCTGCAACATTTGGGTTCCCAGTTGTGCCAGAGGCCTTTCTGGAAGGAACCTGGGGATGGATGTTGCGCTGTGTTCCACACACAACGGAGCAAAGGAGTTGATATGAAGGTTGGCTTGAGCAGGACTGTGAACATTTAATCTCACAGGCAGAAGCAGTGTGTCATTATGTGTCCTTGGCCAGCAGCTCTTCGGACAGCATAAATGTTTGTGAGGCCTATGAGTATCTAAGGTCTTGATGTGTATCAAGATGGAGAGAGATCAAGAAGCTAAGATGGTGGCTGCCTTCCTTATAGACACAATCTCCAGTGCTCTTCAAAGGCAAATGAAGGTCGTGGTTTCTGATGCAGCTGGCTCAGTGCTAACATTGCTGGCACCTGTGCTACCACGTGTGACATTTATTTTAGTTTAGGGTGGACTGGGAGTGAGTAACTTGAGGTTAGCTTCTCCCCACATTCCAATTTCAAAGCATATGGTTGCGCCTGCACATCAGGAACTACCTGACCATGAAATTAGCTAAATCCAGGGTCTGGAAGGACCTTACATCATATCCAACGGTGCTTCTCAAACTTTAATGTGCACACAAGCCACTCAGAGAGTCTGCTTCCCAGTGGATTCTGAATCTATAGGTCTCTGGTGGTTCTGAGATTGTACAATTCCAAGGATTACCTGGGGGCTGCTGAGGTTCTTGGTCCAAGGACCATACATGGAGCACCGATGCTTTTTCTTGAAGCTGCTTCCTGAAGTGTGGTTTCTAGGCCAGCGGCTCTGGGACTGAGTAATACAAATGCTCAGGTCGGGTCACCAACCAGGCATCAGACTCCTGCAGGCATAGCCCTACAGTCCCTGAGCCCAACCACCCTGCAGGTCATAGGGATACAAGGTCAAGTTTGAAAACCTGTGTCTGTTCATTCTTGTGCCCTCTTTCCCAGCTCCAGCCTCCTCCTGGTCTCTTTAGAGGCAGCTGGGCTTCCTGCCATTCCTTGAGAGAATCATTAACCATCTTTTCATATCTAAATCCCTGTGCCTTCTCACCCAGAGCCTGTAAGGTGGGCAGACACCCATGGGATAAACAGCTCCATTGCAAGCCAATCCCTGCAATCTGGAACCCAGGCTCAGGGAATTTTCCATTCGGGGCTCATTTTGGAAATGACTGTTTGCTTCCTCTGTTTATAGTGTCTTAGTATGCAGGACCTGTTCCTCCCCTGGGAGCAAGTCACATGGGCTATGCTTTAGGCCAGTTTTGGACACACTAGCATGCCAGCCCGGTCCTGGCGGTCACCCACCAACGCACCAAAGACATTTTCTCAGCGATGTCATTCTAGGTCTGCTCTCCCAACCTTGTGATCATCTATCGATGTGACAATAAAAGAGACACAGTTGCCTCTTTGAGAGAAGCATCAATTATCTGTTTTGCATAGTAGAAAATTATTGTGGAGATAAAAGGTGTTAGCTTCCCGGGCGCCTGGGCAAATCCATCTGCTGCAGCGCCAGAAGTTAACCCACATCCCATTGAAGAGTCTGTATTTGTCCTGTCTCATCCTGTTATGAGAATGTTAAATTTTTATTTGTATAATAGGTTCTAATTTGCAGAGCAGCCCTTGCATGGCAGGTATAGTGTTGGGATTACCAAAGCCCTTATTTTGACTTTTGGCTCTTAAATAAATGAAGCTTTAAAAATGTCTGGAGTCATGTTGCAATAGAATGTAGTTAGATTTCACAGTGACTATAATTGTGATTACAATCAGATGGCTGTAACGATACAAAAGACACATTATCTTTATAATTTATAATCCTCCTGGACCAAGCTCAGCATCTTAAAAATGCAACATTTCAGCACCATCTGGGAGATTTGCCCAACAAAATTATGTATAAACAAAGTTCTTTATTGACTCACTGAGATCCAAGTGGAATCAATTATACATTACTGTTGTCTTTGTCGGCATCGCAGAGTGTAATACGGCTAAAGACCCACATTCCATAAATCATCGAAGCGTAATTTCCCCCGGGGCTGAGTTTTGCGTGGAAACAAAGCCTTGTCGGTATTTTCTGCTTAAATTTCTTTGGTGATATTTGGTGTGGGAGCTGGTGCATTTCCCCGGGGCTCCCAGCGAGTCAGGCTGGCTCGGTATAAAGAGTTGTCCCAGAAGTGTCAGACCTGGAGCATGTGGTAGAGTGGAGACAGGGATCTAGGGGAGGGGATGCGGAGAAATCCAGAGCCTCTCAAGTCTATTACTTTTGCTCACACTGAACCCTCAACATTGAAATGCTGAGCCATGGATATTTTGTAGCTGAAGTGAAAGATTGTTGCGAGCTGTCTGAAAATGAAGGAAAAATGACTCTCTTTCTCGAGAAACGTGGTCCCCAAATCCCAAACCACGGGGAACCTGAATGTACTATATCATTCCATGGCTGGTCATTTCAGAACACCCAAGAGAGTGTGTGGGTAGGATTGACAGCACCCCTGCCAGGAATGTGCCTATAGCATCAAAAAGGGAGGAGGGCAGGGAAGGATGCCAGGCCTGCTTTGAAGCAAACTGAGAGGCACAAGGGAACAAAGTGGGTCTTGTCCCATCCAGCACTTTCTCTAAAGCTGAGTATTGCCTGACTTATCCTAGTCAGATGTTTTAAAAAAAGGAAGAAATAAAGAAAAGAAAAAGAAGAAGAAAAAAAGAAAGGAACGTGTCTATTTATTCCAGATAAATGTGGCATCAACAGACTAAAAAAAATCATTCAAGTACATATTGGAGAAGCAATGAGCTCAGTAGGGAGTCTTCAGACGCTTGGGTGACTCGGGGGAAGTCTCAGCACTGTTCTGTTTACTAAATATGTGAATTATTTAGTAGGATCTTATTTAGTAGGACCTTGGGAAGGGGAGGGGTCCTGTGATTCCCTCCCCCATCCCCCTCCCCCACAGAGAATGTTCATATGCTCAGTGTTGGAAGGGCCTCATGTGGTCACCAGGCTGCTTTATTTCACAGTGGTGATGGCCATGTCTACTTGGGAAGAAATACCTGCACTGAGCTGAGCCAGCGACTGAGCCGACTCCAGGCAGAGGTCAAGAGCCTGTTGCTCTGAGACGGCCACTCATTCCGTGGCCTGTCCACTCACTCATGTGTAAGTGCCAATTCAGTCACCAGTCTGCTTGCTTGGTGGCCTTTGCCTGGTCTCTTTAACCTGTTCATTCTGGCAGCATTGCCCAGAACTTAGTAGGAATCTGTGCGGTGCCCACTTAACCAGTGACTTTTCTCCTTACGGCTTCTGCATCCACAGCCGGGACAGAGAGATAGATGCCTGTGCTCGGCTCCCCTTCTTTCAGTGTGGGACTCTAGCCTATGGGGTGGGATCACACACTTTCAGGGTGGGTTTGCCTAGCTAACTCGATCTAGAAATTCCTTCACAGACATACACAGAGGTTTGTCTCCACAATGATTCTGGAGTCTGTCCAGATTTAGCATTACAGATCACCACAGGCCAATTGCTATCCATGGCAGACAGACACCGATGGGCAACAACAGTCCTCATGTTAGGTCCATAATGCCTCATTATACCAAGGGTCAGAGAGGCTCTCCATCATACGACTCAGGAACAGGAAAGATGAGGAGAGTGAGCAGATCGTAGAGGGGGAGGGGAGAGGATCAAGCACTCTTAGGCTGGGAAATGAGACTCCAGAAGGGAAAGATCCTGGAAGCAGAGCCTGGGGTGATGAGTGGGAACACATCTGATGCCTCACAGGCCCTGGGAAGAGCCTGCCTTATACGGGAAACCTGGTGGATTAATTTCAAGTAGGATGGGGAAATTAAAGGGGGCAAAGGGCAATTAGGAAGTAGTGTCATTACCACCACTGAAAGAGAGGGAGGGAGGGAGGGAGGGAGGGAGAGAGGGAGAGAGGGAGAGACACAGAGAGAGGGGAGAGACAGAGAGAGAGAGAGAGGAGAGGAGAGGAGAGGAGAGGAGAGGAGAAGAGAAGAGAAGAGAAGAGAAGAGAAGAGAAGAGAAGAGAAGAGAAGAGAAGAGAAGAGAAGAGAAGAGAAGAGAAGAGATATGAGAGTTGGGTTCAGTGGTTTGGGGAAGAGGCAGTTTAGATTAAGGAGAAGGTTCTAGGCACATGCTTCAACATTTAACTGAGAAACTCCAATGCAGATATGGCTTTTAAACATGAAAGGCTAATAATAATTGAGCTTCCAACTTACCAACAAAGATCAATTCCTTCTTTAATATGGCTCACCTGCAGTGATTTTTGAATGGCTCAGACTAGCCATACCTGCTTTGGGCTATAAGATACACGTCTACCCTTCTATCTGCAGAGCACTCCTTCCCTCTCTAAGGGCAGAGTCTGAGTATCTCTATGTATACATATCCTCTGTATGCATGTTCTTATGCTATCTATGTGTACATATGCTCTGCATGCCAAGAGCTGTGTGGGTGGATCCTGTTTATCCAGAGCAGTTATCCACAAAGTTGTCCATTCTTTCTCCAATCCCATAAATGCCTCTTATAGCTTTGGATAGGTAGGCAGAAGTGACTTTTCTTCACGGGTGCTTCGAAGCCACTGGTATTCTATCTAGAAGAGGCAGCTGCCTGGTCTGAAGTCACTGTGCTTGGACAAGGGGAGAGCTTTCTCTGTCTGGGAGGGATAATTAGCATGCATGGTGCCAACTCACCATACATTAGAGATGACAGCCAGGAGGAAGTAGCATCATCTCCTTGCAGCTCAGGGGAAAGCTGCTGTTTGTAAGTGCCCAGAGAAGAGGATCTTTCTGGTCCCAGTGGGGTCATAGTTGAAAGAAGCTTCAAAGCATCGGCATACACATACATGCCAGGGCTTTCCCCTGGGGTTGCAGATAGAAGCCAGGTCCTCAAGCATACTAGGCAAGGGCTGTACCACAGTCTTCACATCTAGCTCCATTGCCAACGTTTTAGGAAACCCCTTTAATATACAGAATTGTTCCTTGGCTCATAGAGAGGATTCCATGAGTGTTTGCTATTGCTTTCATTATATGCTTTTTATTAAAAATAACATCATTGAAGCTGATGGAAGATGCCCAGTAGATATTTACTGAATATTTGCACATTAGGAAAATGAGAATTACACCTACTGGTTTGAATTGTGGCTTAATAATTTACTTTGGAGCAAGGACATCCTTTAGCTAGAGATTTTTCTCTTGGTTCAGAAATCTTTAGTTAGGGATTTTTCTCTATATATTCTTGCAAAGGGTTTAATCTCCTTCTAGCTTGTCAAATAAGACAGTTATAGGAAATTGTAGATCCTTGATTCTCAGCCCTATGAATAAATAAAGCTGACCGCCGAAGACGTTCCTCGCCTCTCCTTTCTCCTCCCTCACTCCAATCCTTGGGAGGATTATATCTAATGAAGCCATTCTACAATGGAGACTCTGAAGGCTGGGAAAGAGCTCTGCAAGGATCAGATATCTGCATTCCAGGAACCTCCCTGCCAAATGGCTACCTGGCACCAGGCCCTTGACTTTGATAAGGTGTCTCTGTGAGAAGCCCTTCCCAGGAAAGCACAACTTGTTCCTGCAATGTCCCATTCAAAATATTCCCCAGGAACTGCTTGTCTCCCATGTGCATTCACAGAGCCAATTCCCCAATGCTTTCAGTGTTAAGATTCCTGTCTTTAAAAGATGGTTGGGCTTCCTTTTACTAAGCACTGAAAATGGTATAAACTGGGTTTCCCTAGTGACCAGGTACTCAGGACTCTCAGAGGTGTGTTTGGTGAACAGCTGCATTAACACAGCGCCAAAAATTCTAGAGTCTACAGCTTGTATACCAACAGACACCACTGTGTTCAGTTGCCAGCTGAATGCTTGGACTATTATTATTATTATTATTTGGTTTTTTGAGACAAGGTTTCTCTGTATAGCCTTGGCTGTCCTGGAACTCACTCTGTAGACCAGGCTGGCCTCGAACTCAGAAATCCACCTGTCTCTGCCTCCCAAGTGCTGGAATTAAAGGCATGAGCCACCACCGCCTGGCTTTTTTTTGTTTTGTTTTGTTTTCTTTTGTTTTTACAGGATCAGTGCTACTGCTGTCTCCATTTTACAGATAAGAAATAAAGGCTGTCATGGATTTATTAATTTATTTAAGATTCCACTCTGAAAGATGGTATTGACCAGGGCTCTGAGAATCATGTTCTCTTCCTTTTCCTACATGAAGATGCTTTTGTTATTTTATTTTCCGTTAATTAATTAATTCATTCGTTGCATTAGTATTTTTTTCTGTTGCTGTGATAAGACACTGTGACCAAAGTCGATTTAAGGAAGATAGAGTTTATTTTGGCTTTCAGTTGCATGGGGATAAGAGTCCATCATGGCAGGGAGGGAGGCATGTTTGGAACCAGCAGGTGTGGCAACAGAAGCGGGGAAGCTGAGAGATCACATCTCAACCACAAACAGGAAGTCGAGAGAATGAACTGGAAGTAAGGTGAGCTATGAATTTTCAAAACCCACCCCAAGTGATGTACTTTCTCCAAGAAAACCACTCCTCCTAAACCTTCCTGGACAGACCACCGATTTAGGACCAAGTGTTCAAAGATGTGAGACCATGCGGCATGTTTCTCCTCTAAATCACCACATTCACTCATCCTCTCAGACTACGTCTCATTGAGTAGTAGAGAATAGCCTACAACTCCCCAGTCTTCCATTTCAGCCTTCTGATTATTGGGATCGTGGATATGTGCCACCACACACAGCTTAAAACAAACAAACAAACAAACAAACAAAACCAGCAACAACTTTCTTTTCGTTTTTATTTTGTTTTGCTTTTTTTCTTTTCTTTCTTTTCTTTTTTTTTTCTTTTTTCTTTTTCTTTTTAACACCCTGTAGCTGTGTTTCTAAGATGATCTAGAATTCCTGAACTCAAAATAAATAAAAATAAGAATAAAAATCTTTTCACTTCAGTCTTCTGAAGAGCCATACTTCTTCTGTACTTGACTCTTTCATGCTGGTAGCTGCGGAAATACCAGAGCAAGGTGATATGTTTAATAACTAACCAGACTATGAAAAATTAAGTTGGTCTGCTTCAAACAGTCACAGAAACTATGCCCGAGAGTATTGTTTATAAGGCCCTTAAGCTCAATAAATATCTACACAAACACAGCCTCCTGCTAGAAATTTAAAAGCTCCTGAGAAGACCATTTCTAACCGTTAATAAGTTGGAATCATTTTTATCGTACTAAAAATGTATATTCTGAGAGACAGATTGGAGAACTATATATCTCACTCAATTCAGCCCCAGCAGCTCAGACAATCCTTACTCTCTTGCAGGGGAGGTGGATTGGAAGGGGGAACACACAGACAGATAGACCCTCTGCAGCCTCATAAGAGTTCTTCTGCATGGAAATTGCTGCCCTGTTTACATAAAGAGACTCATCTGTGCACCCGTGCTCAAGTGGTCAGTGAGGAGCAGAACTTGGAGTGAGTCTCCACTGGGGACCTCTCCATGCCTGTCAGGGCCCCTGAAGCCTCCTCATGCCATTCCGGACCCTGATGTAGGTACTAGGACTTAGGGGGCCCAGGAGAACATGGGAAAAGGGGGATAGATAAGTTTCTCTGGAGAGACAAGTGGCCTATGAGCACACCCCGAGAGAGCACTGGTTTTCAGTGGA
Organism: Mus minutoides; assembly: GCA_902729485.2. Classification (NCBI taxonomy): domain Eukaryota; kingdom Metazoa; phylum Chordata; class Mammalia; order Rodentia; family Muridae; genus Mus; species Mus minutoides. The sequence continues at coordinate 606,793 of LR750147.1, read as the reverse complement.
CTGACTGTGGGATGGGAGTTTTATAGAAAAAAACCCAGCAGAGGCTGAGAAATAGGAACAAGGGTGCTCAGGATGTGCAGGGAGGGTATTCAGAGTATAGGCCACATAAGCGAATGCTTTAGGGTGGGAGCAACGATTCCTGAATGGGAGCAAGAGCAGCTCAGGTCTACATCCTGGCTCTGATTTCAACCAGCACTGTGATCATGTCAGAAGGGCAGAGGGTCACTCAGACAAGCACTAGGACCCAAGTTCAATCAGAAGAACTCTCTGGGGGAGATGAAGAATCCTTAACCTTCCCTCATGGGTGAGCTGCAGGCTAATGAGAGCCCTCATTGCAAGGAAGTGGATGGCGTTTCTGAGGATGATACCCAAGGTTGTTCTCTGGCCTCTACAGAGTTCACTACTGTGTTCTGTGTGACAGCATGCACAATGGCAAGTGTTCATGTAGTGTGTTCAGAACCTAGCCTGCAGGGAAGTCATGTAATGCAATATGGGTGAATGCTACCAGGCTTACCTCAGATTCAAGACACATTTGAGTTTGAATTTTTTTTGTCATTCATAAGAATGTGCTATCTTTTTTTTTCAAAACAACTGTTATTATTCTTCATGGTGCAGATATTTGTAGCTGCAGATTATAAACTCTTGGACAAGGAGTGACAGCCGTGAGTGCTCAGCCAAGAGCAGTTACATGGGTGACACATTTGATGCTTATATTGACAATCATACATCTATATCATCTTTCTTAAGTTTAAGAAATATATCAACATTTTGAACAGTATTTTACTGTCAATATGTATTTATCTTTATATTTAAAGTTGTTATAAACAGCATATTGTTGAGTCATCCTATTAATTCAGATCGATAGTCTCTGTCTTTTAATTAGACTGTCTAGTTAATTTATATTTAATGTACTCACTGAAATAGTTGAATTTAAGTCTTCAGATTCTATATTTTGTACTTTTACTCTTCTTTTCTATTTGTTTTGTGTTGAGTAGTTCTTACTCTATCTTTTTTCAATTGAATTTCTAGTGATTTGTATCTAAATGTATTTTTTGGGTTGGTCTAGGTGTATCATACACAGTCCCAATTTATCTATTTTTATACTCATATACTTTACTTTCATCTTTGTTTTCAAGCCATGATATTTCAATGTTGTTTTAAGCTATAAATGTTATTTTAATAAGGCAAGATTAGTAAAAGGGTTGTTATTATTTTTTGTTATTTTCAGTGCTTGGGCTTGGACCTGGATCCTTGCACATTCTGCACATGAGTGTGCACAGAGCTATCCCTGTATCCTCAAGAGTCTTTTATATTTATGTACAAGTTGATACCTCTAACAACCTACATTCTTGTCAATTGATCTGAATTTCTGCCTAGTTTTATTTTCCTTTAGTCTGGAAAACTTCCTTTAATATTTCTTGTTTCGTGTGCTTTTGACAAGTTTCTCCTTTTTTACTTATCTGAAAAAGTATTTCAGAAGGTTGCTTCTCTGGACACACAGTTCTAGCTTGAGAGGTTTTTTTGTTCCCATTTCAATGAATTTGGTTTCTTTCACTTCTGATAAGAACTCAGCCATTGTTCATACAGAGTTCTTCTGTCTGTGCAAGTCTCTCTTTCCTATGTCCTTGGCTGCCTCCCTGGAGATAACCATTACCAATTTCTAATGTGTTATTGTAGCAAAATCCTATGCATATGTAAGGATTACAATATATTTGGGCTAGAGATGTGGCTCAGTTGGTCTGAGCCACAGGATGTCTGAAGGTCAACCATCTTAGCCTACTTGGCAAAGTCCAAGGCAGTGAGGAAGCTTGTCTAAACCAAAGCAACCATCAAAATCACTCCCCTAAAGAATGACAATGAAGTTGCCTTCTGGTCTCCATACAGATGAACACATGCATGCACGTGCCACATCACATGAAACTGGGCATAGCACCACCATCATTCTAGCACTTGGGAGGTGGGAGTAGGTAGATCAGAAGTTCGAAGTTATCCTTGGCTGAGTATGAGGCCATCTTTGGATGCATGACAACAACTCAGGGTAGGATACTTGAGAGCTTGTCAAAACAGAAACCATAAACACACACACTACACTCTCATATCACACTCCCTGTCCATAGCCTGACTCCTTTTACCTAAGAAGAAGTTGATTTGGAGAACAGCCCATATTAGTCATCCTACCTCATGTGAAATAGCTTGGTGGTAATCAATGGTGTGTATGTCACCATTTATTCCACCCATCCAGAGCCCTTGTCCTTAGTGTATCTCAGCTCATTTGTTCTTTGGTAGCATCTTCCTCATTGTTATCTCCTTTCCTGGAAGTCCAGGCACCTGCCATGCTTCAAAGAAGAAGGCAACTCCCGTTTAGACAGAATTGGTGTTCTACAGTGGGGTTGCTTCTTTCCAAGAGGGAGGAAACTTCCTGTAAGTGCAAAATAACATTCACCAAGACAGAAAGACATCAAGACCAACTCATAAGAATCAGAGGCAGTGGCTTTTAGGGGCTAGCTTAATGATGGGGTGAAATAGGCTCACTTTGCTGAAGACACTATTTCTGATCGGAACTTCTGCTTCTGTCTCCCTAAGGCAAGTACACCTTGCTTGTCAAGCAGACCTATGGGCTTTCTTAAGCCGCATATTTAGCTGTTTTGTCAAAGCTTATTATACAAATGGGGATGAGAAGAGCTACAGCAACATCAGAGTTTTCAGTTTGTGCTACCGCCAGCCGGGTTGAGATCCAGTTAGGTTGAAAAAAAGATCGTGATAAAATGTGGGTGCTTTGGTGGCAGGGAGATGCCTCAGTTAGTCAAGTGCTTACCGTGCAGGCACGAAGACCCGAGCTTGATTCCAGAATCTACGTAAACAGCCAGGTGTGCTGCAGTACAGTTGTAACCCCAATGCTGGTGGAGACAGGAGGCCCTGAGCCAGCTTAGCCTAGCAACTTTGGGGAGTTCCAGGTCAGGGAAAGATCCTGTCTCAAAAAAACAATACAAATAAAACCAACATTCAAACACAAACCCAAAATCTGCACAAGCTCTTGACACATACACACAGACTTGGGCACCTTCTCTCCCCGACTCCCTCACCTCCATCCCAACCTCACTGCAGCAAGAGCCTGAGACTGATATTTAACACTGGAGGAAAGACACTAATGTCAAAATCAGAGAGCCAAATCCCTTATCGTCTGTGAGATGTGACAGGGCGAGAGAGGTTAATCATGCCTCATAATGAATGCCACACTCATGACTTCATGGAGGAAATGCTTTCCTTTTCTGAGTTCAAAGTCATTGGCTCAAAGCAGTTTCAATCTTCAAAGCTGAGCGCTTCATAGAGGTGGATGTACCCTGCCTTGTGTGTGGGCTATGACATCAGGTTATGTTTGGCTTCTACAATTTACATGGCAGAGGCTTCTGGAAGGTAAAAAAAAAATTACTCGCTTTGATTAAGCAAGATGGGTCATTAGGTCTCTATTATGTTTTCCACAGTTGGCTGTGGTGGAATGAAGAACCATTGTGTTTATGACCTGAGAACTCTTTCCGCTAAATGGAAATGATATGAGTTCAATGACACAATTACCCTCCTTGGTTCTGGGAGCAAGTATGGAATCTGTCCCTAATGTGTTTTAATTGCTCATGCAACTCTACGGAATTGTTAAGAGCCTGTAGTCGCTGTACACATCTCTCCCTGAGCACATGAGCCTTCCTACCACTTCCCTGGCTATCTGATGACTCTCTGAGGGGCACTTGGAACACACGATTCTGGATTCTTTGTCCTTCTGAAAACTGGAAGTTCTCTGTCTTAGAATGGGGTGACAGCATTTTTAGATGCTAAGGAAACTGCTGCCAGTGACCATGCATTGAGTATTTACCGTACCCTGGGCTTTGTTCTGGGCTTGAAAAAAGTGTGTGTGTGTGTGTGTGTGTGTGTGTGTGTGTGTGTGTGTGTGTGTGTAGGTGCAGGTGATATACATGAGTCAAGGTATCCTTGAAGACCAGAAGAGGGTGTTGGAGCCAGAGTTACAGAAGGCTATGTAGATGCTGGGAACTGAACCTGGGTCCTCTGCAAGAGCAGCAAGCACTCTTAATTGCTGAACCTTCTTTCCAGCCTCAACTAGGCACTGTTATCAGTGGTTTATATCAATGACCCACTCAATCCTCACAGACACCTATGAAGTTATGTTATGGTTACTTCTTTTGTTTCTCTGCTCAAGTTCCTGACAAGACAGCTCAGTCAGGAAGGGGCTGGAGACGTGGTTCTAGTGGCAAGGGAGGCATGATGGCAAGGGCTGCTCTCAGCTGTGGCAGCAGGAGTGTGGGGCTGCCTACTCCCATTGCAGCAGAATAGGAAGCAGAGAAAGGGAAACACAGGCACACGCTTGGCTCTCTCCTTCCCCATTCACTCCTTGACTCCAGACCATGGGATGGTGCCCCCTACTTTCCAGGCATACTCACTCAGTTAATCCTGTATGGAAAAGCCCTGAAAGATACTTTCAAGGTAATGTTTTATCAATGTCCTAGGTGGTGTGTGTGTGTGTGTGTGTGTGTGTGTGTGTGTGTGTGCATATGGATATCAGAGGTTGACACATACTAACTTCCTCCCTTGTCCCCTACCTGATTTTCTGAGTGTAGATCTGTCATCGAACTCATTGATTTGGCTAGGCTGGCAGACCAGCAAGCCCCATGGGTCTCCTTCCTTCTACCTCCCCAGTGCTGGGATTACAGGTTAGAGCTTTCATGCTGGACTATTTACATAGGTGCTGGGATCTGAATACAGGTCCTTGTGCTTGCATGAAAAGCTCTTCCCCAAATGAGCCACCTATCTGTCTACTCTCCCTTAGGTGTTTTTTGATCCAATAAAGTTGACAATTGAAATTAACCACCACAGGCAGGTAATATTTTTAGCCCTGTTATCCAGACAGGAAAGGCAGTAAAGTGAATCCCTAAGCCAGGCAAATAGTGGGAAAGGCAAAGAACCCAGTAAGGTTATCTTTGAGCTTATGAGAGAGAGATTGAATAAAGCTATGGCAAGTATGTGAGGAGGCAAGTCCTGGCACACAAGCCAAGGGTGTGCTGCAGCAACCCAAGCACAGAGCCTGGAAACATTGACTCAACAAGTGCTATGAAGTGCACTCATCCACTGAAATGAAAGACCAAGGAGCCCTACGAGCTCTATGTTACAGGGTTAGGAAAGAGAATGGTTCAGTTAAAGGGCAGCAAGACTGCTAGGAAGCTAGAACTTGAGGAGATCCTGTGGGATGCACCCAGTGAGGATTTCCAGGGGAAGGGAGGTGGCGATTTTTACATGAGAGAGAAATTAAACCAGCTGCGTAGATGTCATAGATCTTAGCTTCTTTTTGTGAAAATCATATGCAAAAAGAAAAAGGTTAAATTTAATGACCTTCAAGGTCATTTCCATCTTTGAAAATCTTGGATTCTTTCAACTTATGCCTTATGGGCACTGATTAATGAACCTGACAGTACACCCAAGAACCTAATGGGAAATTTATTTAATTGTGTCTTAACTATCCTCACCTTAGAATATAGTCTGCCAGCTCTTATTTGATGAAAGAAAAGAGAGGGCTCTGGACACTTCTCTGCCCATTGGTCCCTTCCCACAGTCCTAACCTATTTGTTTTTATGCATCCTGAAAAACTCTATAACAAGAGTCCTCTGCTTGGTCAAACAACTTAATGTCTTCATTTGCCCATTAAATACACCACATGTCAGACCCTCTGCATAAATAATTAATTGATAGACATTCAAATATACCAAGACCTCTCAATTAGTCATAATAAATCTTGTGTGGCAGCTATTAGATCTCGGGTATGTGTTAATAACAGGAGTTCAGCAGCAAACATTTAACACCACTTCCTGGTATGATGGATTTTATATTCTAGTATAGTGTATTATTGGTGGTGGCCTAGCACTTGGATACTTTTCAGACTTAACCTTTTGGAGCTGTGAGACCCCGAGCAGGATGCTGATCCTTTCTGGATATCACTCTCTACATATGCTAATGGAAGGCATTTATAAAAATCTCAAATGATTTTGTAGGAAGAACAAATAATTCAGAAAATTATTTTGTATCTCATAAGGGCTTAGGAAAATATGCAAGACATAGCTGGTTTTTAAGTTGTGAAACCCATAATAATCTAATTAGTAAATGGGCTAAAGATGTTAATATGTATCTTTCAAAAGAAGACATACCAGTGACCAAGAAGTACATAGATGTACATATAATATACTCAATGTTACTGTCAATCAGCCCACTATATTACTATGACAAATTACCTGAGATACACAAGTTACAAAGAGGAATGGTTTGCTTCTGCTTATAGTTTCAGAGGCTTTAGACTATGATTACTTGTTGCTATTGTCTTGGGCACAGAAAGAAATGAAGGGAATATGTGATAGATGAGGGAGCTCACCTCATGGTGGTCAGGAAGCTGAGAGAGAGAGAGAGAGAGAGAGAGAGAGAGAGAGAGAGAGAGAGGAAAAAGCTGAAGTCCCAATGTCTCCTTCAAAAGCACAACTCAAGACCATCCTTCTAATAAGCCCATTTTCTAAGGATTCTATACTCTCCACAAAGTGTCACACTGGTGACTAAGCTTATAAGCAGAGGACGTTGAGACAACCTGCTGTAAACTGTAGTTATAACCACCAGGGAAGTGAAGGTACAAATAGTTAAGGGACAGGAGCTCAGCCAGGTTAGGAAGGTTCTTACCAAAAGACCAAAGGGGATGGGAGCTGGAGGGGGTGTGCAGAAGTGGGAAAGTTTACACATCATAGATGGGGATATAAAGTCATTCTGGACACTGTGGAAGATAGTACTGACATTCTTCAGAAAACTCAGATGACAGGTTGGGTGCAGAAATGGCTCACTGAGTAAAAGGGCTTGATGTGGGGCTGTGCACAGCAGGTAACACAGACACCCACCATTAGGTGCTCACTAACAAATGAGACATCTACTTCATCCCCATCTCCAAGGCTCAGAGACCGTTGTAGGAGACAGGTAGAAAGACTGTAAGAGTCAGAAATAGGGAAGGACTAGAGAGAAATAGTGTCTTTTAGACTTGACAGGATCCTGGTGCTCAGGAGCTACAGCAGCTGTAGTTGCCTGAGAAAGACCTGGACATAATCCACTCAGTCAGTACCCCAGCATGGAGATGGAAGCAGCTCATCACCCCTCAGAAGCTAAGGAAAGCTGAAGTTTCTGGGGGAGGGAATTACATTTTTAAGGGTGGTCCCTGGGAATGTTGGTCATGCTCCAGTGGATGGCCCTTACCCAAGAGTAGATGGGCAGTATAAATTGGCCTCTGTGTGTTAAAAAGGAGTGCATGAAGTCGTGAGGGGTTGAGGAGGTGGGAGTGGACCTGGGAAGAGTTAGGAAAAGTGACTACAACCAAAATTCATTGCATTAAATTCTCAAAGAATTAAAAAGCATTGTACTTGCCGGGCGTGGTGGTGCATGCCTTTAATCCCAGCACTCGGGAGGCAGAGGCAGGTGGATTTTTGAGTTCGAGGCCAGCCTGGTCTACAAAATGAGTTCCAGGACAGCCAAGGCTATACAGAGAAACCCTGTCTCGAACCCCCAAAACAAAACAAAACAAAACCAAAAGCATTGTACTTGGGAAAGGGTACTTGCTGTGTAACCGTGAGTATTCACACATCCACACAGACCGACAAAATAAATGAAATAATTCTAACTCCCCTGACTGAGCAATTCCACTGCTAGGTGTATAGCCAAAAGAAAGTATATCAGCATGCCTTTTTCCAAGATTATTGTGAGATTAGTGGAGATCATCTAAATGTCCACCAGTGGATGAAAGTTTGAGGCCATCCCAAGTTACATAGTAAGGTACAACTTCAAAAACACAAACTGTCCAGGCCTGCAGGTAAGTCAACGTGGGAACTATGACTGGTGGAGTGAGGATGATTTTAGGAAAGGCAGAAAGAAGATGCAAGAGGCAGATATGAGAGGGCTGCTGGTCAATACCATGCCAGTGAGAAAGTGCATTCTCTCAGTGTCTTTTAAAGGCAAGCAACACAAAACATGACCAATTTCAGGAAGATAAACAATGACCACAAATCCTTACGTGGTAAGTTTGTGGTACACACTATCTATGTTTGACTAAGGCCAGTTTCTTCAGGCTAGGACAGTTTCTCAAGGATGTATGCATAAGCAGAGGAAGTTGTCAGGTTATAACACACATCTAAATTCAAAACAAAGACAGATGTTGGCAGACTCATTCATAATTAACCAACCACAAGCAAGAAGTCAGTCAAAGTTAATTCTGGTAGTGCTCCCCACAACAAACAAACAAACAAACAAACAAACAAACAAGCATCACAGTTTGAGGTAGTATATATGGTTACTACTGTGTTTGATCATTAGTCAATATGTAGCTAAGGCTACAGAGTAAGACCCTGTCTTTAAAAACAAAACAAACAAACAAAAACTACAGCATGGGCTAGAGAGATGGATCAATGACTAAGAACACTGGTTTCTCTTGCAGTGGACCTGGGTTCAGTTCCCAGCACTCACACAGTCGCTCATAACCATCTGTAACTCCAGCTCCATGGGATCTGATACCTTCTTCTCATCTCTATAGTCACCAGACACGCATGTGGTACACATACACACATGCAGACAGAACACTCACACACATAAAATAAGATAAATTAACCGCAACAAAAACAATCAAAAGCTCATCCCTCAAAAATAATCACCAATGATTTTTTTGAGACAGGATATTTCTAGGTATCTTGTGTAGACTAAGCTCGCCTGGAACACATAGAGAGCTGCCTGTCTTTACCTCCTAACTTCTGTGATTAAAGTCATATACCACTATGCCTGGCAATAATCTTTTAATAATATGTATTAATTGTGCATATTAATGGAACTCAGTGTGATACTTCGAACCTGTGTACACTGTGTACAGATTTTATTCAACCTTCTTTTCTCCATTTTTCCCTGGCATAGTCTTCCCAATTACTAATAATCTCTATTGTATTATCAGATCATGTTTAGCATCTGCATATGAGTTATATATAGTGGCAAGGGTCTTTAATTATGACACTGGAGAGGCTGGGCAGGATGACAACCTAGTGAGACTGTCTGAAAAACACAACACAAAACAAAAGATTTTATATATGAGGAAGATTACAGTATGGCATGTATCTTTCTCTGTGTGGCTTACATCACGTCTTCCTTCCAGATTCATCTGTTTCATTGAAAACAATAGAATTTCATTCTTCTTTATGAGTAACCTGATCTTAAAGATAATAGAGAAGATTTAAAAGGCATGCAGGCCATGGAGAGTGTGAAGGCAATAGAGACCAGAACAGAATGAAGACCAGGAGGGCCATGAAGACCTAAAGGTCATGGAGACCTGAAGGAAATGGAAATTATGAAGACAATAGGGCTCTGGCAGAAATTGAGACTTGATATATCAGACACTTGAAGGCAACAAAGACTACTTGGGGTGGAGATTCTGTTTTGAGGAATTTAACCAGAAGAGATCTGGTCTTTGTCTTCAACCTCTAGGCAGTCACTTATAGGCCTTCGAAACACGCATGCTTTCATTTAGTGTCCAGCTTTTCTTTATATGTCAACCAGATAGTGTAATGTTGAGTTTCCAACAGTTGATATAAAAAGCTGGTTCATGTGTTATCATTTCACCTTTGAAAGGGCTGGAAACAAAGTAGCTTCTTGGACTTGATAGTTCAAGTTGTGCCCCCATGCTGAAACTCCAGTAAAGGCTCTAGACAGGAAGACTTGCTGTCTTAGGGTTTCTATTGCTGTGAAGAGACACCATGACCACAGTTACTCTTATAAAGGAAAACATTTAGTTGGGTCTGGCTTACAGTTTAGAGGTTTAGTGTATTGTCATGGCAGGAAATGTGGTGGCATGCAGACGTGGTGCTGGAGAAGGAACTGAGACTTCTACATCTGGATTGGCAGGGAGCAGGGCCCAGTGACACTTGACGTGGCTTGAGCATTTAAAACCTCAAATTATCCCGACCCCCAAAGTGAGATAATTCCTCTAACAAGGTCATACTTACTTCATTGAGCCCACTCTCTAATAAGCCTATGGGGAACATTTTCATTCAAACTATCACACTTGCAGGGACAACTGTTGTTACTAATACTTTCCACACATTATCTTACCCACTGGAGCCAGGAAAACAATACTGTCCCTTGCTCCCAAAGCAAGAGGTGACATAAGCTCCACATTTGCTCTTTTCCCTGACTTCCTGCAGGAGCCTCTTCCCATGGCTGATTTGAACGTGGATCCTTCCCTGTAACCCAGAGTTTAGCAGCGTTCGATGAGATCTGTGAGTTCTTCTGGAGGGTGAGCAAAGGCAAGGGTGATTTTTGCAAATCCCCCCAAATGTTTTGCTGGTGTCAGACATTAGGGCAGTCTTATAGATTGTGTTCCCTCTAGCTTTAGAGTTGGCTGGTCTTCATGAGGTAGTTAAAATCATAAGTGGAAATCCAAATACCTGACAAAAGCCAATGAAAGCTAGAGCAAATGTATCCTGGCTAAGACTCCAGCTTATGAGATGGTGCTGCACACACTCAGGGTAGGTCTTCCCTATGTGGAGATGTCATCATAAGTATACCCAAGTATATAAGTATACCCAAGGGTATATCTCAATTAGGGTTAAAGCTTATGTAATATAATCAAGTGACAATCAAAATCAAAATGAATCATGACAAAAAACATGTACTATACAGGGTAGGTTTTCTTTCTTTCTCCTAAGGTTTTTCTGCAGTGTGTATTCTCATGAAGCAGTGAAAAGAAGACGCTGTCTTATTGTACCATGGAGAACTGCCAGAGCAAACATAGCTGTCTGTGCATAGCTACCAAGGGCAAAAAGAGTGGTTCTCCACAGGAGGGTTTATTAGCTTTGTTATAGGTCAAACTTTGCCCCATAGGGGATTGGCTCCTGAATCTGTTTTGTTTCAGGTTCTAGAGGCAGCCACTGGAGAACCAGTTCCCCATGGTCAGATTCAGTGCTTCTTTTGGGTACACAGGAGTTGGAGGTGCTGTGGCCTTTGTGAGGTTTTTGATGCATACCTATCTCCTAGAACAATAGGGTTGATGCCAAGTCAAGCGCTTGCCTGGAGACACTGATTGGGTAGGCAGCACAGAACACCAGAGTTGGTGGCAGTAGCTGG
>LR750147.1:443112-593112 GCA_902729485.2 Mus minutoides | reverse complement strand
TCTTGTTCGAAGGCCCTGCTGTTAAGATTACAAACTACCAGGTCTGAATAGCCACCTGAGCTCTGTGTAAAATGGAGGACTCGGCCGGGTGTGGTGGCGCACGCCTTTAATCCCAGCACTCGGGAGGCAGAGGCAGGCGGATTTCTGAGTTCGAGGCCAGCCTGGTCTACAAAGTGAGTTCCAGGACAGCCAGAGCTACACAGAGAAACACTGTCTCGAAAAACCAAAAAAAAAAAAAAAAAAAAAAAAAAGATGGAGGACTCCTTTTCACTTCAGGGCTTCCTCTTCTTCAATTGACCTAAATTGGAGAGTGTCTCTCCAAGCTCATATGCCTGACCTTGTTTTGAGGATGTCCCTGTGCAGAGCTTCCTGCAAATGCTACAAGATTCAGCACATAAGCCCTGCTCTTCCTTCTACCCGTATGCTAATTTGGTCTTATGTTGTGACCAATCAGCCTTTCCTGCAACCCGAGAAGACCTTATATACCTTATGCTTGGAATGATAAAATGAGCTGGCTCTCTGAAACTGACTCCCAGAAGATCTCCCCATCATAGTCACAGCCTTCCAAACCCATGAAGAAGAAGGAGACCCACACACCCCACCCCGTGGTTGAAGGTAGTGCAGATTCAGGCCCTAGCTTGACTGACTTCTGCTTCTCATTTGGCCCAGGAGGAACAGCATCGTGCCTTTTACCCATGGTTACTTTTTCTTGGGTGCTGTCAAAGCCCAAGGGAGCCTTCTCAGGTCCTTTTAGCTCACGAGGCCACCGGGTGCTTCTCTTCCTTCATTTTCCTAGACCAAGTTACCCCTACCTTTGTCACTTAGTTTGGCTTTCTATTATTCTCTGAGGTCTTTGGCTGGATCCCCTGTTTCTGAAGCGTTATGACAACACACATGGTAAGGCATCCTTACCCCTGCTCCCAGGCATCCTTCAGGGCCTTCTGATCTAGTAGGCACACACGGACACAATGGCAGCCATTGATGGATTTCTTTTTCTTTCTTTCTTTTTTTTTTTTTTCAAGACAGGGTTTCTCTGTATAGCCTTGGCTGTCCTGGAACTCACTTTGTAGACCAGGCTGGCCTCGAACTCAGAAATCCGCCTGCCTCTGCCTCCTGAGTGCGCCACCAAGCCCGGCACCATTGATGGCTTTCTTAAAGGAAGTGCAGTCTATCTAGTTCTCCTCAGTAGGTGGGTTAGATCAGTACCTGGTGTGAATGGAGACTCCTGAAAAGAAGCTGCATCAGGCTGTAAATGAAAATTCCTAAGAGGAATCTGAAGAGACTGATTGGCTGATTAGAACTTCAGCCCTGAAGACAGGTTGAAATGTTGCAGGTCCAGAGGCTAATTACTTAGTATTGGGCCCTTTGGAACAGCCATTCCTTGTCCACCTTTGTGTCAGAACTAACATCTTGTGACAATAGATAAAAGTCTTTTGTTTGGAATCTATTAACTTAGCAGACTACTAGTGTGCTGGCTAGTTTTATGTCAGCTTGACAAAGCTAAAGTCATTTAAGAGAAGGGGTTCTCATTAAGAAAGTGCTTACCTAAGATCAGACTGTAGGCAAGCTTGTAGGGCTTTTTAAGAAAATTTTAATTTTTATTAGTGGTTGATGGGGAGGGCCCAGCCCATGGTTGGTGGTGCTATATCTGGGTTGTTGGTCCTGGGTTCTGTAAGAAAGCAGGCAGAGCAAGACAGAGGAACAAACCAGTAAGCAGCCCCACCCCACCCCCCATGACCTCTGCATCAGTTCCTGCCTCCAGGTTCCTGTCTTGACTTCTTCCAATGATAAATAACAATAAGGAAGTATAAACCAAATAACCCCTTTCCTCCCCAATTTGTTTTTGGTCATGGCATTTCATCATAGCGATAGTAACCCCAACTATAACTGGCTTCTGCCAACCCCAAAACAAAGAATGCCATCATAGGCTTATAGACAAGTCAAATCTCACTGTGCCTGCCTTTCTAATGTACCCAACAATGCATTTCAAACTTGATTTGATTTATTACTTTCTTTGTTATGTAAAAGGATAAAACCCCCAGGAAACTGCTTCCACATTGTAAGTCATCTAAATCTGTGTTCCTGGGTAATGGTTATTCAAAATAACTCCAGAATAAACTATCTTTTGTCCCCTTTAATATGAGAGCTGTGGGNGCCTGCCTTTCTAATGTACCCAACAATGCATTTCAAACTTGATTTGATTTATTACTTTCTTTGTTATGTAAAAGGATAAAACCCCCAGGAAACTGCTTCCACATTGTAAGTCATCTAAATCTGTGTTCCTGGGTAATGGTTATTCAAAATAACTCCAGAATAAACTATCTTTTGTCCCCTTTAATATGAGAGCTGTGGGGTTTTTTGTGTGTTTACATTGGCCAAAAAGAATTAAGAAGAAGGACATGACTGCCCCTGGGTACAGTGGAGGAGAAGGTTACTGTAGCTAAGAGGAGAGGAGAGCAGAGGCAGAGGCAGAGGCAGAGGCAGAGGCAGAGGCAGAGGCAGAGGCAGAGGCAGAGGCAGAGGCAGAGGCAGAGGCAGAGGCAGAGGCAGAGGCAGAGGCAGAGGCAACTCCTGAGAGAGTCCACAGTGAACTTGACTCTGAGATGGGCCACTTGAGGAGAGGAGAGAGGGGAGAGCCAGGAAACCAATCGACCAAATGGGAAAAGGGGATAAAAAGACTGGCTTAGTCAAAATGGTTGGACTATGTAAGAAAGAACAACTGGGGGAAGGTGCTCCAGCCTCTAGGTTAGAGAGTTCAGGGTAGGGTAGTATATGTCAGGAGGGGGGACCATGTAACAGGTAGAGACTGAGTGATGTTGAGGGAACACACTTGAAGGCCAGGGTCAGTTAGCCATTTGTTCTGTGTTTGAAACCTAACAGATTGGGTGTTTGTAGGACTGTGAAAGGCAGCCTGGTTCCTGGCTGAGCTAAGGCTAGAAACCCTAGTGACCCTAAAGGGATGGCAGGTGTTTTTGCCTGGTTTCCAGATACTAGGCTCCTGGCACGAGGCCAAAGCCCTCCATAGATTTGTGGCCTTCAGATATGTAAGGGCAAAGCCCCAAGCCCTTCCACAGGTAGAGGACGTAACCACAGGTCATGTAGACTCAAGACAGATATCCATTTTAGTGAGGTACCTAAAGGTCTGGAGGCTTAGCCAATAAGCCTTCCTTCCCAGACATTCTTCCCTGCAAAAGGTATTTAACCTCGGGGCCACCCTGAGAAGTGGGGTGGGGTCTTACTCATCCATTTTCCACCCTGACAATAAATGCCTTAAAACCATGGACTTCCTCTTTTCATCGGGATCCGTCTTGGGGAGCCATGAAGGCCTTTGCTTATAGAGCAAATCTGTCTAATCTCCTATAGAAGACCTCTTTGTGTTCCCAGCCATGTCCACCAAGCTTAAGCCCAAGCCCACTGCCACAGAGAAGCCAAGAAAGAGCTCTCTTCTTTTCCCCCTTGGCCTCAGGCTAGATCTAGCCCCCAGGGCCCCCAGTCTTTTCCCAGCTCTTCCTCAGCTTCCAACAAGTGCCTGGGTGTCTGAGAGCCTGAGAACCAGACACCCCCAGCCTCCTCTCAGGCCCGTGGACTGCTCGCCCCACTTCTGAGCCACCTCCATCTGTCCTGCGCCTCAGACTGCACTCCCCCACCCCCTGGAACAGTGTCTCTTGGCTTCCCATAGCCTGACACCCACCTGGCAATGGCATGGAGTAAGTGCAGTCAAAACTCCTGCATCCTGCCTTCCCGAAAGGCCAAGCCCTATGGTGTGGAGCAGACACAGGATCCATTAACCCTACAGGTGTTGACATGGTTAGTCTATTTCAAAGTGATATAAGAGCTTCTTACCTAAAGGGGAGGCTGCAAAGGGGCTGTTCTCAGGACTCCTGGGAGAGAACTGAGTTGGTGTCTGGTTGGCAACAAGTTTGCCAACTGGTGCTTGGAATGTCCTCTCATGAGTAGATTCCAGAAGTACTAGCTCCTCTCTGGTGATACTGGAGAGGGGCGTACATACTGTTAAATATAGAGTAGTTGAGTAGGAGTGGGGAGGGATGGAGTAAGAGAGGGAGAGGAGGAGGATAAAGAAAGAAGAGAGGAGAAAAGGAGAGGAGAGATAAGGGGAGGGGAAAGGGGAAGNGAGGAGAGGAGAGGAGAGAAGAGAAGAGAAGAGAAGAGAAGAGAAGAGAAGAGAAGAGAAGAGAAGAGAAGAGAAGAGAAGAGAAGAGAAGAGAAGAGTCATCTACGCTAGGGCTTTTGGTTTCTGAGACTGCTCTTGGTGGCATGATTATGATTCAGAATTTTAGACCACTCTACATGACAATAGTTTAGTATGCCACCATGTAACATTGATCCATGCAACACCAACTTTTTGGTGGGCAGTTGGAAGCACAGAGTTGGCCAATGTGTGGCTCTGGCTATAGTCACAACTTTGCCTGGCATCCTCAGGGAAGTGTCTTCCCTCACTTTCCTTATCCGTGAAGTGAGAGTGATAACAGGCCCCTTTAGAGACTTGTGTGAGCACTGGGTGGGATGCTCTTCCATTGTTGAAGTCTCAAAGGGAAGTCACCACATGTAGCCCCCACTGAAGGAAAGGAATTATGCTCCTTCTCTGAATGGCATACAATCAGTCCATATTCCTTGGATTTCCCACAGATGAAAGATTTGTCTGTATCCAGCCCATTTAATCACTCTTACACTGCTGTGGGCTCCACCCATTTATTGATATATTAGTTTATAACCCAATATGATTTATTATTTAATTTGTTTTCTTGTTCAAATTTTTACAATGTGGCCTCTAGTTGATTTTTCAGTTGGCTGCTGTTCCTTTTTTTTTTTTTTTTTCTTTCTTATGTTCTCCTTTGCTTCTAGTACTAGGCAATTCTCCTGGCTCCCCTGTGTATCCCTTGACACCTCCTAGAAGCAGTTACTTCTGGAGGATTCTAGACAGGGGTTCTCTCTGTGCTTGCCACTGCTGTTGTGTCAGTCTTTTTAGACTCATTCAAACGACAGAGCAACAGTTATATGTATATGTATATGTATATCAATGAAACAGTGTATGCCCGCAAATCCTGAAATGTTCATAGAAATATGTATATGTATCCACAGCTCCTCCAAGCATGGGGAGAGAGTGTTACCTTGTCACTGACAGGTATATGCTATTTTAGGTTTGGTATATATTGACTTTATCAAATTGAGGTCATTCCCTTCTGTACCTAATTTGCTAAGACGTAAAAAACAAAACTCATGGGTGTGAAGTTTTGTCAAGTGTCTTTGTGCAAGGTGATATGATCATATAATTCTTCTTTAGTATCCCGATTTGATGGATGGCATTGGTTGATTTTTATTTGCTCCCTGTGTTGTGGATTTTGAACTTACATTCCTGTGTTGGTCTGCAGCCTCTCTTCCCTGTAATATAACTACATTATCTTATTATTAACATAATGCTGACCTCACAGTGTGTTTTAGGAAGTGATCTCACTAGCTCTCTTTGGAGGATAGTGTGGGAAACTGTCTATTTCTCTCTTATGCGCTTTGGTGAAACTATCTGTTGGTGTTTTTTAAAAACAACTTTTGCTCATGAATTTTGATCCTCTGTTGTCAGGTAATATTTAAGTTATCATCCATTCGCATTAGTTACAATGTTAGGCTATCACTGGTTAAAAATGAGGAGGATGATCTGCCCAGCATGTTTAAGCCTGGCACAGCTTGATGTATAAAGGTGCCAGCTAAGCCCTGGAGGTAGGAAGGGAAGACAACCACTTTTACTTTGTACTTGCTGTTGTTTTGGGTGGAGGCGGCTGACAGTGCTTGGGCTCTACATTGGTAGTAAGAACCAGAACCTTGCTTCCTAACCCCCACACCTTTCATTGAGGGGCTGGGTCACTCGGAAGATGTTGTTTTGGAGGCCAAGCTGCTGGCTGATGCAGAGGCAGAGGATGTAGATTCCATCACACTGGGCATCACCCTCCCCCCCCCCCCCGGTTGCTTAGTATCTGGTTTGAGATGTGGTGCCTTTGAAGGCTGCTGTCCCCAGCAAAAGCAGCAGCCCCAGGTTGAGGTCATCAGCTCCTGAGCACAGCGGCATCGATGGGCCATAGGCTAGGACACTGCTTCTCCTCAGAGCCTTTGGGGAGTTGAGGTCACAAACATCCCTCCAACTGGAAACTGGGTCAGTTTGTAACTAGGCCCACCCGGAGAGTCAGGAATATCCTTAGGACTGGGATGATGTGAAGTCAGGGGACAAACGTATGTCTGTGATTCTCCAGGCCCCTAAAACAGCAACATAGGGGCTTTCANGGCTAGGACACTGCTTCTCCTCAGAGCCTTTGGGGAGTTGAGGTCACAAACATCCCTCCAACTGGAAACTGGGTCAGTTTGTAACTAGGCCCACCCGGAGAGTCAGGAATATCCTTAGGACTGGGATGATGTGAAGTCAGGGGACAAACGTATGTCTGTGATTCTCCAGGCCCCTAAAACAGCAACATAGGGGCTTTCAGGACTCCACGAGTGTTGGAGGAGGCCCCAGCACGGAGAGAGCCCACCATGCTTGCCTCCCTACTTCCTCTTCCAAAATCCCTCTCCAAAGACTTCCAGAAGGAAAAGAGTTCTTCAGGTTATTGGGTCAGAAAGTTGTTCAGCCTGTGACAGGGGGACGTGGCACTTTGTCCTGTGGAACCTTCCTTCTGACTGGGAAGCTTCTGTCTGTCACATGGTAATTTAGGTATTAGACAGTACATAGCATTGTCACCGAGCAGGTGACAACTTCATGCTCACTGTGCCTGTTATGTTTGCTACCTGCCCCCCCCCCCATCCCATATTGGGCGCTTCCACCTAGATATTCAAAATACTGTTGGTGGCTCTGTCAGTCATTTCACACTTCTCAGAAATAACCTCAGAAAATGAGGCCAAGTGTCACATGTATTGACCAGAGGCATTCAGCTTAAGTTACTGGTCTCACATGGGATGGCAGCATCGGGCCCGCCCCTTTCCTGTAAAACACAGCTGCTCTGTCTAGTATGTGCCATGAAAGTTTCACTTCCGCTGTTACTGAAGGGACGTTCTGACAGCTCCAATTTAAAGTCTGTTCACAATGGTGTTGTAAATGTTGGCAACCCTTATGCCCTAACAGCGTGGGCTCCAAGGAAGCAATTACACCTCCTATGGTATAGTTTATTAACCTCAAAAATAGAATACGTGAACTGTAGATGCGGGGCATTTATTTGGCACTTCCTTGAGTTCTCAGTACTACAGTAGCACAGCTAAACACCTGTCTCAACCTGCAGCTGGCCTCTGACCTGGTGGATGCCAGAAATGGTCTAGGGAGTGAATTCCAGGTATGAGGCTGACCGGGAAAATTGGTTTCCTGGGATAACGGGGTTTCCACATTGCTCCATAATGATTAGTTACCACTCCTTTTAGGTCGTGGGTTGTTTTCCTGCAAGGAGTAGCTCAGGTTCAGGGACCACAGGGTCTGCAAGCACATTTGTTTCTATGGCATCCACAGTACCTTACTTTCAGGTACATAGTTCAGAAAGATAAAGACTCCATGTTGCTCTTCTTCCCAGGGCTCGTGGTCCCTAGAACCTTCAGTTTGCCCCAGAGCCATCAATAGCCACACCTCTTCTTCATAGGAAAGCCATTTTACTTTGGAAGCAGAGTAGGAACTTGTGTTTTAGAATGTTGACTCTTCTGCATTAATTTTCTCTTTTGTGGGTATAAGGGAATGGGTTTTTGTGGGTACCTGGCCCTCTCCTAAATGCTTTCTTCCAATGAGCTGCCTTTGCATGCCTGAGCGCTGGTCTTATTTGTTTGAAGAGATGACACTGAATCCCACAGGTGACTACATGGGATTTTAAAAGTAACCCACCATCCCAGTTGTTGGGGGCAAGGTTCAGTGTTAGCCTAGCAGTACCCATCAGCACCAGGCTCTGGCTTCCTCCGGCCTCTAGGTTTACAGACTTGCTGCCTTGACTTCATGTAGGACTCAGGCCAGGATGCCCTATCTAGTATGGTAGCAAGCAGTCACATGTATCTTCCAAGGAGCTGGAAATGTGGAATATATTCTCTAGCTTAGAGACATACTAGTAAAGATAAAATGTAAAAATAAGCCTTTAATATTTCCTATGTTGATTGCATGTCTTATAGATAATGCTTTGAATATATTGAGCAAAACGAAACATATCATAATTAACTTTATCTGTTTCTACGTTTCTTAATGTGGCTGCCAGATAATCCATAATTATATATGTGACTTCCATTGCCTCTGTTAGACAGGCTTGATCTCTACCAGTGCTTCTCAACCTGTTTGCTGGGAACTGTTTTCAAACCCCGGGTTATACTGCTGTTGGAAGAATTATAGCCTCTTATTAAAGACCTCTGGGGAATATCTGGATGCACAAGGAATATAACTGGCTATTAATGTGAACTTCATCTTCCTGACAACTGGGAGGAATCCTAATAGCAAATGGCTCGATCATGAGTCTGGATGAGCCACACACATCTGTTTATTGAAGGCAACAGGTGGTAGCTTTGCTTTATGCAAATAAAAAAATTGGTCAGCAACGTTGGTTGGAATCACAGTTTTGAAATATATATTTAGTATCAGGGTAAAGTTGGACAAATTTCAAATAGGCAGAAGCCTAAGTTAGAGCAGATAATAAAATTCAGATCATAAAGCTATTAATGGGGGAAATAAGAAAGTGCTAAGGAAGTCACGAGTGTAATTTATAAACTTGACAAATCCTGTGTGTAATGTACATTGCATCCACAAAACCCTTTGGTGGCTTTATCATGGGACACTGGTTCTCTCACAGCATCTGCCCCAGATGTTTCCAGATCATTTCTATGAGAGCCCTAAGGGTTTCCAGATTTTGCAACAAACAATAAAGGACACTCAATTCAGTTAGAATGTCAGACAAATAAGGGAAACTATTCAGTAATGTAGGCTCTGTGTAATATTTGTGTCTTGTGTTAAAGTGTCATAGCTGTTAATTTGAAACCATTTCTTGCATAGCAAAAGAGTAAGCTCAGAATCTTATCCTGGAGAGTCCCCTGGATGATCTGGGTGATCTGAAGGTATCTATGAATGTCAGAGTCAGGAGAGAAAGATTGGAGTCAGGCACCTTGGAGCCAAAGCCTTCTATGTAACAGGTAAAGCCAGGTCACATGTACTCTTGAGGCTACCACAGGAAACACAGACTTTAAAGCCCCTGAGACCCATTCTTGACTTCCACAATACAGAAACCTGGCAATACATCTGTGTTTCAAGTTACCCCGTTCTCAGGAGCTTGTCATAAGAGCAACAGTGAACTCCTGCCATAATGTGTTGGGTTTAAATATTTTTTTTTTTTTTTTGGGTTTAAATATTTTGGGCCCAGGGAGTGGCACTATTTGGAGGTATAGCCTTATTGGAGTAGGTATGGCCTTGTTGGAGGAAGTGTGTCACTGTGGGCATGGGCTTTAAGATGGCTAGAAGCCAGTGTTCTCCTAGCTGCCTATGGAACAAGAAGTGGAACTCTCAGCTTCTCCAGCCTCACATCTGCCTGGATCGTACCATGTTTCCTGCCTTGATGATAATGGACTGAACCTCAGAGCCTCTAAGCCAGCCCCAGATAAACATTGTCCTTTATAAGAGCTCTTGGTCATAGTGTCTCAGCAATGAAAACCCTAAGACACATCAGACACACATTTCCACTGGGTCCTCTGATGTCAAGGGGAAACATAAATATGGATAATAATGTCATTTGCTTTTGGTTGACTTTAAAAACCACTAATTCGGGTTGGCAAGATGGCTCAGAGGGCAAAGTGCTTGCCATACCAGTGTGGTGTTCTGAGTTTCGCTCCACCGGATCCACATAAAGCTGGACACATTATTATTATTATTATTATTAGTAGTAGTAGTAGTAGTAGTAGTAGTAGTAGTAGTAAGGAAGCACTCATAATAGTAGCAAGTATCTAGAATCCCAGCACTCCTACATCAAGAAGGGAGGTGTAGGCAAGGTGTCTCTTCAGGGCTTGTGGGACAGCTAGCCTGGAATGTACAGCAGTGAACATCAAGAAACCTTGCCTCAATGTGGATGCTTCAGTACTTTTTAGAAGGGTGAACAAAATACTCACAGGAGAAAATATGGAGACAAAGCGTGGAACAGAGACTGAAGGAAAAGCCATCCAGAGACTGCCCCATGGAAGTGCTTGCTGATAGAAGCCTGATATGGCTGTCTCCTGAGAGTTTCTGCCAGAGCCTGACAAATACAGAGGTGGAGTCTTGCAGCCAACTACTGGACAGAGCTCGGGGGTCCTCGATGGAGGAGTTGAAGAAGGGACTGAAGGAGCTGAGGGGGTTTGCGGCCCCATGGAGGGAGCAACAGTGTCAACAGGCCAGACCCCGCCCCCAGAGTTCCGGGGGACTGGACTACCAACCAAAGAATACACATGGAGCAACCCATGGAGCTGGCCACATATGTAGCAGAGGATGGCCTTCTTGGACATCAGTGGGAGGAGAGGTCTTTGGACCTGAGGGTGTTTGATGCCCCAGTGTAGGGGAATGCCACGGTAGGAAGACTAGAGTGGGTGGGTGGGGGAGCACCTCACAGAGGCAGGGGAGGGGGTGGGATAGGGGTCTTCAAAGGGGAGATCTGGAAAGGGAAAAACATTTGAAATATAAATAAAGAAATTATGCAATCAAGAAGAAGAAAGAGAAGGAGAAGGACCAGGAGGAGGACCAGGAGGAGAAGGAGGAGGAGGAGGAGAAGATGAAGAAGAATACAGGAAGGGACAGCTAAAATTAAGGGCCATTTGAGGGGTTATATGAAAACCTAATGCAGTAGGATTTTCCTAAAATATATACATGTATGAAGGTAATCTAAATGAAACTGTCAAATAACAGGAAAGATAGAGCCTCAACTGGAAATACCTTCCCACCAAATGAAGCCTTGAGTGATGGGAATGGATTACAACTACTAAGGTTGTTGGCCAAGGGGAAAGTATTGCCAAGGTTATTGGTTGTGCATGACAAACTGACAGTAAGGTCTTATTGCTGAACACTATACTTACACAACTCATTGAACACAGAGAAGTCAAGCTGACTTCAAGGGGTGACTATAGAGAGTCTTCACCCCTATACACTAGTGTTCATGCTATTGGAAGGTACTCTGCATGCTACCAAAGGTAAACACAAGCTCAGCGACAAACTAACCTACAGTGATGATGTGCCTTACTACAATAGCAACACAGGCTTTGTGGGGGGAACCACCACTATCTGATTAGATTTAAGGCCCATTCCATGGTGGAGCCATCCCTAACACTGCTGAGATGGCCAAGCATCTGAAACCAGATGGACCTAGGGGAAAACCAAATAATACTGTTCTGCCAAAGGAACATTGCCATAAAATGACTCCTAATGACATGCCACTATACTTGTAGACCAGTGCCTAGGTCAGCCATCATAAAAAAAGTGTCCTCCTGCAGTAGACAGGAACAAATATAGAGACCCATGGCCAGATAATGTGCAGAGAGCAAGAGACCTTGAAACACTCAGTCCCAAATGAAATGTCTTCCACAAGTCCCTCTCCTCAGGTCTCAGGGAACCCTACCAAAGAGGAGGTGGAAAGAGTATAGGAGCCAGAAGAGATGAAGGACACCAAGGAAACAAAGCCCTCTAAGTCAACAGGATCAATGCACATATGAGCTCACACATGTGCAAGCACATGGCTTGCACAGGTCTGTGCCAGATGGATCCCAGCTCTAATAGTGGAAGTGGAAACAAGCTCACATCCCTAACTCAGAAGCTATCTCCAACTGATGACCGCCTGGAAATGAAAAATTAGTCTCATTGTGTACAGAAAACTTTTAAAAAATGATTTATTTATTTACTTTATGTATATGAGTGCACTGTAGCTGTACAGATGGCTGAACTCAGGACCTCTGCTTGCTCCAGCCCCACTCACTGTGGCCCAAAGATTTATTTATTGTTATATGTAAGTACACTGTCTTCAGACACACCAGAAGAGGGAGTCAGATCTCATTACAGATGGTTGTGAGCCACCATGTGGTTGCTGGGCTTTGAACTCAGGACCTTCAGAAGAGCAGTCAGTGCTCTTAACCGCTGAGCCACCTCTCCAGCCCCAGAAAACTTTTAAGGCCAGACCCTATGCCCAAGCAGTAGATGACCAACACAAAAGGAACTCAACAGCATCTGTGGACGCACTTTATTTTATAATTCTTTGTCAGGGCTTTTCTCTTTCTTTCACATTTCAGATTCTTTGCATATATTATCTTATGACTTGCAGCTTTGTATTTTTGTTGTTGTTGTTGTTCAAGACTGGGTTTCTCTGTGTAGCCCTAGCTGTCCTGGAACTCACTCTGTAGATCAGGTTGGCCTTGAACTCAGAAATCTGCCTGCCTCTGCCTCCTAAGTGCTGGGATTACAGATGTGTGCCACCACTTCCAGGCCAGCTTTGTATTTTTATGTGATTCCTATGAACATGTGTGTCTCTGCAAAAAAAAAGAAGAAGGAGGAGGAGGAGGAGGAGGAGAAGAACGGAAGGAAGGAAGGAAGGAAGGAAGGAAGGAAGGAAGGAAGGAAGGAAGGAAGGAAGGAAAGAAAGAAGGAAGAAAGGAAGGGAAGAAGGAAGGAAGGAAGGGAAGAAGGAAGGAAGGAAGGAAGGAAGGAAGGAAGGAAGGAAGGAAGGAAGGAAGGGAGGAAGGGAAGGAGGGAGGGAGGGAGGGAAGGAGGAAGGAAGGAAGGAAGGAAGAAAGGAAGGAAGGAAGGAAGGAAGGGAAGAAGGAAGAAGAAGCCTTGCCTCAAACCAATTCTATGGAGCAGTTAAAGGAAAGGGGAAAAGACAGAACTAAGGACCCAAGTATTTCCTGAGCAAGAAAGATGCTGCCTGAGCTCTTGTAGGTTTTTTCCTGTGGGGTTTGGAGGTACAGTATCTGAGTAGCTGTAGTCCTTGTGGAGGGGAGGCAGCACTCGTGGACAGGTGGTCAGAGGACCCTTTCTTCTCTCCCTGTACCATTGGCCTTGATTATGGTAAGGGGATTTTTGTTTTCCCTCTCAGGCACTCATGGGGAAGTCCAAGGAGACTTCTCAAATCACACATACAAAGAACAAAGCCTCAAATCTCAGGTGTGAATCTTCCACTTTAGAAAGGCTAACAGTCGTGCTGAAAGACCATGAAAGGCAGGGGAGCCCTGTGGTACAGCCTTTTTGCTCTGTCCATTCACCACAGTTTCTACTTCTGCGGAACCCCAAGGGCTCTCTGCTACTAGCTAATTGTCTGCAGCTCTGAACCTTCCCTTGATTTTTACATTCAAGACACTGGGCCCAAGAAGCCTGAAGGAGGGAATTAATTGTGTTATGAAGTGGAAAGCTAGCTATTTGAGATCCTTCAAAGGTAGCTCCTTTGTGTCTAATTCCCCTTCACCTCTCTCCTTGACCCCAAAGCAATAGAAACTTACTCAAAGTTTGGATTAGCTTCTGAGCTATTCTTTACACCCACAGGCAGTATGTCAAGGCATTTCTATGATACAAATCAGTACAGTATATTTACACTCTATGTGTATGTGTTTCCTGGATCCTTTCATGTCAACTTGGTACAAGCTAGATTTATCATAGAGGAGGGAGCCTCAGATGAGAAAATGCCTCCAGTTCAGGCTGTAGGCAAGTCTTTAGGGTATTTTCTTAATTAGTGATTGATGTGGGATGACCCAGGACGTTGTGGATGATGCTCTAACTGGGCTTGTAGTCCTGGGTTCTATAAGAAAGCATGTGTACTGTGTGTAGCAATCCAGTAAGAAGTAGCCCTCCATGGCTTCTGCATCAACTCCTGATTTCAGGTTCTTGCCCTGTTTGAGTTCCTGTCCTGACTTCTTTCAATGATGAACTATGATGTGGAAGTGGAAGCCAAAGTAGCTCTTTCCTTGCCAACCTTTTGGTCACAGTGTTTCATCACAGAGATAGAAACCCTAACTAAGACAATGTGCATGCCAATGAGTCCAATGCATATGGAGGTGAGAGGTTGATTTCAATCTCTGTTTTTCAACTGCTTCCCACTTTAGTTTTGAGTCATGGTCTTTTCCTAAATTTGGAACTCACAGATTCAGGTAGATACTCTGACCAATGTGCCATAAGGGTCTTCCTGTCTCCTTTTTCCAGTGCTGGAATTTTACAACTCTGCTTGACTTTTGAAGTGGGTGTTGAGTATTGAACTATGATCCTCATGCTTGCACAGCAAACTTTTTATGAACAGATTTATCCATCTATCTAGATCCATATCTGAACTAAAAAGTATTGGTATGTCATGAAGTACATTGTAAAATATAGTGTGGTGGTTTTAATGAGATGTTCCCCATGTCCCCCATAGTCTTGGGCCTTTGAATACTTGGTCCCCATTTGGTGGTACTATTTTGGAGGACTTAGGAGATGTGGTCTGTAGCATGTAATTTTTTAAAAACAATTCACGCTAAGGCCAGCTACTCTCTGGCAACTGTGGTCTCCCTGCTCCCATGACTATACCCAAGCTGCATTCCGCCCAGTTTCCCGAAGTTCCCTTAACACCAAACTGCTCACATTCCCAGTCATCCAGCCCCTGCAGCTAGTCTGCCAAGACTGGCTCTAAACCCTGAACCCCCTATTTAAAAAAAAATCCAGAGGCTTATAATTTATCAGTCAGATTTATAACAGTAAGTTCTCAATCTCCAAAATGCTCACACAAAGAGCTCAAAACTCAATTGATATTGATACAAGTTGCCCAACTAGATTGGACAAATTGCCCTACATTACTCTATTGTCCTTCTATGATATCCATAGCTACCTGTGACTCTTCCAAGCCAGGTAGATCAGGTTCATCTTCTTCTATATGTTCCATCTTGTCTCCTTATCTCTCTCTCTTTCTCTCTCTCTCTAAAACTCTCAGCCTTCCCTCTTTATCCACTGCCCAATCACAGGCTCTAACCTTATCTTTCACCTGCCTTCACCAGCATACAGACAGAAATCTACAGTGGTCTGGAGGAAATCTGTCACAGAGGTTGGGCTTTGAGAGTTTAAAGCTTCATATTATCCCCAGCGTACTCTCTTGGCTTGCAATTGAGGATGTGAGCTGTTTGCTCACTACTCCAGATACTATGAGTACCTTTTTCTGTACTTCTTACAATGATGGGGATAGACTCTTCTTCCTCTGGAATCATAAGCCCCAAATAAATCCTTCCTTATTTGCCTTGTTGCCTTCTTCACGATGTTGTATGCCAGCAGCAGAAAAGTGACTGATACACACAGGAAGAGTCTGCTTTATCTTTGTTTAATGACCTCTTCCTGTTGCAGGATGTTTGATCACTCTGTGAACACCAAGGTTGTCTTGTTTACAGGAAAAACCTGTTTCTAGTTGTGTGGCTCAACCTTAGTACATACCTTTAATCCTTCTGGCCAGAAAACAGGCATGCTCTTAGTACACACCTTTGATCTCAAACAGTGAGGGTAAAGTTAGTTTGTAGAAGGAAGCAACCATATCTGAAAGTGATGTCTAATTGAGTGGCAGACAAAGGAATGAATCAGAGAAAGATTTGATAGAGTAGGATACACCCAACTCTCATGAGAACAGAAAAAAGAGGCTGCTTAAGAGCAGTGCAGAGAGAAAAGAGGGAGGACAGATTTACCAGGACAGTTGTACAGAGAGAGAGAGAGAGAGAGAGAGAGAGAGAGAGAGAGACATGGGTGAAGTCACAACAAGCCAGAGAAGAAGAAGGAGTCAGAAGATTAGAACATATTGCCAAAGTTAGTATGAGGCCAAGCAGAGCCTCAGTCAGAGGCTGAGAGAGAAGCCAGATTGAGTCAGTCATCTTAGAGAGGAGTTGGAGCCAGAACAGCTGAGTTGAACCAGCCAGCCAGAGTTCAGAGAGAACAAGAAAGGGTGAGTGAGTTTATTCAGCACTAAGTCTCAGAGGCTGCAAATATTATAGGCCTATATAAGATTGTAAGGAAGCTAGAAACTTCTAGGACTAGGCTTAGCTTAGCAGACAGAGGCATTAAGCCTCTACAATGACAATAACTTCAGGCAAGTAAAAGTTACTTTTACCCTTTACTTTCACTGTCTTATTATGAATATACTAGATTAAGAAGATTCAACAGGAAAGTGCAGCAGTGCACAGGATTACTGCATTATTGTCAATAACTACTTCTTAAGAAAGTGTTAATTACTATAGCTATGTTCTCAGAGACAAAATGAGTCACAGGACAAATATGGTGGCCAAACCCACAAGTTCCTTCAGAGCAAGTACTTGCTTGTGGCACTGAGGTTTCTGAGTTCTTCTAGTGAGCAGTGGACGGCTCACTCAGATGTGAGAAATAGGTCCTCCCACCAAGCCAGCAAATCTTGCAAACCATAGATATAAACTATTTATGGTCATGTAATGTCATTTTCTAAAACAGGATTTTGAAGAATATTTCAGAAAACAGCTATTGCTTCATTGGCAGTCAAAGCATGCCACCCTGGAGTATTTGCAAACATATTTATAAGCATAAATGCCAGAGAAATTTGCATATTATACTTTTTAATTGGTCTTGTGATTCCACAAGGAAACCTTCAGTTGAAAGGAAATGTTACCCCTCCTCTCTCTAGACAAGAAAAACTTTCCTAAGATGCCTTCAGAGGCTGCCTTGCAAAAGAAAGGAGTATGCACTTGAATCAGAGATGCCAAGGCCTTCCAAGCATCTATTATCTTCTAATCCTCTGACATCAAAGGCCACAGACCAGAACTGGCTTCATGACTTGTGTGGTCCAAGGCAATATGGCCACTTCTTGATATGGACAGAGATAAAGATACCAACAGACTATTTTATACACTTTTTTTTTTCTGTTCTTCCACACCCCACCACATCTCAGCCATAGTGTCCATTGTAAATACAGGTTGACTCAGTGTATGTTGAAATGACCAAGTCCTGTACAACCAGATCCCTTCCTGTGACCTGGAGGGCCAGCCCACTGAGTGAGGTCAGCAGTCCCATCCCACATTGAAGCTGTATGGAGTTTTATTATTCCAATCTGCTCTCCCTTTGCTCTGACGCTTACTCGTATCTCTATAGTGACTGCCTTTGCATTTACATATGGTCAATAATTCCCATGTATTAGGAACTATTTTGCATGCATGGGTTTTTAAAAAAGATTTATTTATTTATTTTTATGTATGTGAGTCATTGTAGCTATACAGATGCTTGTGAGCCTTCATGTGGTTGTTGAGATTTGTATTTAGGACCTCTGCTCGCTCTGGTCAACCCTGCTCATTCTGGTCAACTCTGCTCGCTCCTGCCCAATGATTTATTTATTACATAAGTACACTGTCTTCAGTGTATTTATTACATAAGTAGCTGTCTTCCGATGTACCAGAAGAGGGCGTCAGATCTCATTACAGGTGGTTGTGAGTCACCATGTGGTTGCTGGGATTTAAACTCAGGACCTTCGGAAGAGCAGTCAGTACTCTTACCCACTGAGCCATCTTGCCAGCCCCCGAATGCATAGATTTTTACATACATTTGATCCAAGAAATTAGGACAGTTTATTCTGACAGACAAGATTAGGCATGTTCAGAGTGGTATGGCTGTAAACGAGGACAGTTGGTTCTGAATCTCCTCACCCAACCAAGAGCCCGAGACTCTACAAGGTGGGTAATTTTCCAGTTATCCAGTTATCCAGTCTGTTGGTGTCAAATGAAGACTCTCTGAACTCTGAACTAAGATAAACTTAGTGTATATGTGTGTACACACATACAGGCAGAGGTGTTGATAATGTGAGTGCTGGGAACCAAACTCAGTTTCTCTGCAAGAGCACTATAAACTATAACCCACTGAACCACTACTCCAGCTCCTGGGCTCTCTTTCTACAACATGGGACATGGGTGAGATTTCTCCATTGAGTCCTCTTGATGAAGGTATCTTTTGAGAGAGAGCAATTGAGACAAGGCCTTTTTCGTGGAATTGGACTAGAGGTCAGTTCTGTAACAGCTGCTGGAGTGTGTTCTCTTTGCAATCGTGTAAAGAGTGGTGTTTATTTTTCCTGACGTGTTATACCCAGAACACTGTTGGGTGGGTTTTATGCCTATGTACACCCTCATTCTTATATAGGGTCTATCTGATGCATTAAAAAGGAAGCTGAGGTTGGAGAGAAGAGAAAGCAAGGAGATGGAGGAGGAAAGGTGCCAAAGTGTGCTTAGCATCACAATAGGGGCAGCATCAGAGGCACATGGGTCTCATTTATTTTTCTGATAAATAACTGTTACTCATGTCAATGTGCAGCGGTATCAGGCTCCCTTCATGCACTGGCTGCTTTTGCAAAGAATCCATTAGTCTCGCATGAATCTTCAATTATCCCTTTACTCAGCGAGGAAGCGAAGCTCTTCCAGTTGATGGAAAATCTTTTTACTCTCCTAACCATTTAACCAGACCAAGAACACTTTCCCTAAATCTCATGAAATGGGGGCTGGGGGCTGCATCCTGTAGTCAGTAGGTAGATGTCTGAACATAGACTTCTATCTCTGTGCATTCACTCATTCACAAAATATCCATAGAGTGGCTACTGTGTGCCAGGAATTGACACAAATCCTGGATCCTTTCACCCATTGACAAGGGCTCTATCTGTCTTGTGCAAGAGAACAAACACATTTAGGGCCATTTCAAACCAGCCTCAAAAGAAAGAGTATTACCAGTAGCAACACTACTATGAAGCTCTCCATACAAATAGCTTACTTATTAAAGAACTTGTGTGTGTGTGTGTGTGTGTGTGTGTGTGTGTGTGTGTGTGTGTGGCAGAGAGAGAGAGAGAGAGAGACAGACAGACAGACAGACAGACAGACAGAGACAGAAATGCATACACACACAGAGGGAGAGAGAGGGAGAGGGAGAGGGAGAGGGGAGAGAGAGTTAGTTTTTCAGTGGCTTTCTACCTTGTTTTGGGGGGGGGGGCAAGGTCTTTCTCTGACCCTGACCCTGGAACTTACCAATTCAGCTAGGCTGGCTGATTCATGAGCTCCAATTGTCAGTCTAAGTTCTCTGACCACTGGAATTATAGAGACTCTCTGTCATGTCTGCCTTTTATATAGATGCTGAAGATCTGAACACAGGCCATTGTGCTTGCTCAGTAGGTATCTGTCCAACTTAAGTATTTCCTAGCTTTAAAATGTTTGTAATAGTTATGTTCTTAAAGACTAAAAAAGTTGAAAAGGGTATATGAAAGTTGCAAGGGTGACATAAAGCATATTGTTTTCTCAAACTATGGGGGAGGGGATGGGGAAATTTCTGGATAACACGTGAAATGTAAATGAAGAAAATAGCTAATAAAGAGAAAAAAATAATAAAATAAACATTTAATGGGCCATAAAAAATATTGGGGGCTAGAGAGATGGCTTGGTGGGTAAGAGCACTTGCTGCTCCTGCAGAGGACCCAGGATTAGCTCCCAATATCTCTATCAGGCAATGGTTGCCTGTTCTGACCTCTGTGCATGCAGACGGTATATATACAGAAGCAAGATATAAATCATGCAGTCATTCAATCAACCGATTAATCAATCTTCAAAAATGTATTGTTGAGTAGGTGCCCTACATCTCAGTTCTTTGGAGGAATTCTTTATGCAGCAGGTGCTCTTTGAGATCACAGGGAATGAGAATGTGGTCAGTAAAGGAACGTCATAGACAGAGAGATTACTAGGAGCATAATGGGAATGTAGAAGATTAGAGCATTCGTGCAGAAGACCAAACACCATATGAGCTTCACGACTGGGCAAGGAGTTACTTCCACCACCAACCAGATGGATACAAAGAGAATGTAATTTAAAAATCAAGGGACTTGTAACATGACTCCAAAAGAAGCCCATTTCCCATCTTGCCACCTGGCTTCAGGGAGTTCCAAGGCCCCTTTGAACAAAGTGTTCAAAGGATCATATTGTGTGACGTTTTCTTCCTTGACATAAAATTCCTGGAACAGGTGAACTGAACTGCCATGGCTATGCAGAAATTATGGATTGTGGTTAGGCTGAGCCTTGTGTAGATTTTAACAGCTGGGACTATGCTTAGTGGAGTGTGTATTTAGCATGCATAAATCCCTGGGTTTGATTCCTAGCACTACGCAATGAAACAGGAAACTCCATATGTCTAGATCACGGTCATGTTCTAGTGAAAAACGTTGAATGTTTTAAGAAATGTCATCTAGAAAAGAAAAATAATCTTCAGGCATTTGAATGAAAGAATCAAGCCGCCAGAAAAGAAGTAATGAAACTTTCAACAGCAACAAATCACAGTAAAGGTAAATGAATGCATATTTAAGGTACTCACAGGAGAAAAAGATGAGCCCAGGGTTTCATTTCTAGCTCAGCTTTCCTTAGAGGATAAAGGCACAGGTGAACTGCCATGGCTATGCAGAAACTATGGATTGTGGTTAGGCTGAGCCTTGTGTAGATTTTAACAGTTGGGACAATGCTTAGTGGAGTGTGTATTTAGCATGCATAAATCCCTGGGTTTGATTCCTAGCACTGCACAAAACAGATGTGGTGGTGCACATCCATGATCCTAGCACTTGGAAGGTGGAGGCAGGAGAATTGAAAGTTCAAGATCATCTTTGGCTACCTAGGAAGTTTGAGGTCATCCTGGGCTACAGATGTCCTTGTCTCCAAACGAAAACAAGACAAAGCAAAATAAAATAACAGGCATTGGCAGAAGGACTGATGTTGAGTCTAAATAGGTAAGTGATGGTCATAGAAAAAAACCGTAATGTATAAGGGATATCACTGTGATGACAGTTGTACAGCTGTCAAAAGTGGAAGGAGTTTGATGAGGAAAGGAGTGAGATCATTGGTTGATTTACTGACATTGTCTGGGAATAAAATATTTATTCTAAATAGTCCATAGTTTCTGCATACCCACACCTGTGCCTTTATCCTCAAAGGAAAGCTTGGCTAGAAATGAAACCCTTGGCTCATATTTTTCTCCTGTGAGTATCTTAAAGTATCTTAAATATGCATTCATTTACCTTTTATTGTGATTTGAAGCTAAGAAGAAGAATGGAAGTATAAAGAAGAAAGTTGCAATATATATAATTATATATGTGTGTGTGTGTTTTAAAGATTTATTTACTTATATGAGTACACTGTAGCTGTCTCTGGACACACCAGAAGAGGGCATCAGATCCCATTACAGATGGTTGTGAGCCACCATGTGGTTGGTGGGAATTGAACTCAGGACCTCTCAACGCTCTCAACTGCTGAGCCATCTCTCCAGACCTGAAAATTACATTTTATGGTCAGAGATCAACAGATAAAAGCCACAAGAGGACAGATCAAGATATTATTTAAAAGTTTTATAAACGTATAAAACTTTTGCAGAGAAATTCAAGCCTTCCTAAACTCTAAAACACAGAATAGAGAACAGGAAGTTAGCTGAAATATGGAAAGACTTTTGTTTATGCTCCGGTATGCACATATATCTCTGTGTCTGGGCATCTCTGTATGCAATGTACTATACATTGTGTGCCAGAAAAGAAACAAAATATATTGAATAGCTGGACATGATAGCATGTGTTTTACTTTAATCCCAGCACTGAGGAGCCTAAGGCAAGAATATTGAGTTCAAAGCCAGTTTGGGTTACAAGCCTGAAAAATGTATAGATAAACACAAGATTTCACAATTGAATGAAACATTTTCATTTTGTTTCATTTTTTTTTATTAAAAGAAATTTCAGCTTTGTGTTCTATATTACAGATATGTAAAGGGAAGACCTTGTAAAATAAAATTTAAAATGAGGAAGTGTAAGACAGACAGCTTGGCATCCAGTCGGATGGAATTCAGACTAGAAAGCATCATAGGAGACAAAGAAGATAATTTATAATGTCAGGGCCGGCCTTTCACAATGCAGCCACTCACCATGATTAATGTGTACTCATTGGTAGGACACGTCAGTTTTCATACCGCAGAATCAATAAGAGATTCAAGGAGAAGCCATCGAATGCATTAATATTAGTCTTAATCTACCTCTGTCAATTCAAGGATTTGCACGGAGAAAAATTAAGTAGGAATATAGCAGATCTAATCAACACAACCAGAAAGGTAAATCTTATATATTAAAATCTAGATAATAGATATTTGTTTATTTTTAATTTTATTTATTTACCTTTTTGAGTTAGGGTCTCATTATATCTCCCTGGGAGGCCTAGGACTCACTATGTAGATTAGGCTGGCCTTGAGTTCAGAGACTGATTGTCTCTGCATCTCAAGTATTGTAATCACTAGGCCCAACTATTTTTAATCTTTAATTATATGCATGCATGTGCATCTGCATGTGATTATGTGCATGTGAGTGTGGGTGCCTGGGAAGGCTAGAAGAGGGTGTCAGAGCCCTTGAAACTGGAATTACAGGCAGACGTTAGCTGCCGACACTAGTGCTGGGAACCAGCATTGGGTCCTCTACAAGGGAAACATTGCTTTTAATCATTGAGTCATCTTTCCAGTCCTATTACATAGTTTCTTAAAGTCCACATGGTGCTATGGTTTGGATATGCAAAGTCCCCCTATGGGTTGGTCCATAGCTACTGTCGGTGTGTTGGTAGATTGTGGAAGCTTCTGAAGGTGAACCTTGCTGGCTATTAGGGATGAATCTTTGGGGTCATATATCTGGTCCCTTCCTGTTTGTCTGTCTCTGCTTCTTGTCCACAGTGGTATGGACAGCTTCCCCATATAATGCTTTCCCTACCATGATGTTCTACCAGATTACACAAGATAAAGTATTTGAACCCTCTGAAACCATGAGCTAAATTAAACCTTCCTTTTTTCACATTGCCCATGCCAGAGGCTTCTATTATCACTATGATAAAATTGATTAACATATATGGGATAGTAAAGAAGTATCTATGCTTTAGTCCACAAAAGAGAGAATAATATAGAACTCTCTGACCCTAGCAGCTCAATAGAAGAACTATTAGTCTTCTTAAATAAAGCTAAATGATCTTTAGCTGTAGATCTTTCATATTAAAGTATGCAAACAAATCATAAGGCTTACATACCTAGCATAGTGAAAAATTAATACTTGCTTGCACAGGCTGTCCATTGGAACAGAACAGAAAAGTCTGGGGAGAGATTCAACTGCACAAGCATATTTAGTATCTACTAGTATCTACTCACTTAAGATTGGATCTCAAATCAGTATGGGATCATCAGTGTATTAATTATGGCAGGGAACGTGGTAGTAGGTAGACAGACAGGGTGCTAGAAAAGCAGCTGAAAGCATACTTCTTGAGACGCAACCATGAGAGGAGAGAGAGAGAGAGAGAGAGAGAGAGAGAGAGAGAGAGAACACACTGGGAATGGTGTTGGCTTTTGAAACCTTCTCCAGCAAAGCCATACCTTCTAATCCTTCTCAAACAGTTCCATCAACTTGAGACAAAGTATTCATAGCTTCGATGAGTCTATAGGGAGGGGCTGTCACTCATTCATATCATCACAAGCTGGGACCTACTCATTATTTGGTGAGAGTTGCTTGCTGTTTGGGAATGCATGGGTCAGATGACATCCACCTCTCCACTCCCCCAATTCTTACTGTTCCCGGGGTCTCAGAATGCAACAGAATTTGGAAGTAGGTTGTTGCACATACGAATTCTTTGGGTCAGTTGAGACTGGAGTTAGGTAAGACCCTTAACCCAATATGGCAAATGACATTTTAACAAGAGAGCTGGTGATATAGCTTATATGGTACAGCACTTGTCTAACACGTGCTAAATAAATAAATCAGACATGAGGATACATGCCTATAGCACAGCACTTGGAAATGAAGGCAAGAGGATCAGGAGTGCAAGATCATCCTCAGGTACATAGTGAGTTCAAGACCAGCCTGGACTACATGAAGTGCTGTAAAAAAAAAAAAAAGTGACATACAAGAAGATGGTCAGATGATGATTTATCTACTAGTCAAGGAACACCAAGGACTGTTAGCAACATGAAAAGTTGGAACATACTCTTCTAGAAACTTGAGAGAGATAAACAGAGACAGATAGTTCCTTTTCATAGCTTAATCTCCCTCTTCTCAAATCAGAGATGAAGAAAGGTGTCAAAGGCTTCAGGAACAGTACTGTGCAGCTAGCAGCCCGGGAGGCTGGGGTTGAAGTTGTCCACTTTCACCTTCCTCCCTCCCTGCCTCTGGGTCCTGATCCGAGCTGCCCAGTGTGGACCCTTGCCTCCTACAATCACAAGGTGTCTTATGGTTTCCATTGCTGTGAACAGACACTATGACAAAGACAACTCTTTATAACGACACCACTTAACTGGGGCTAACTTACAGGTTCAGAGGTGCAGCCCATTATCATCAAGGCAGGAAGCATGGCAGCATCCAGGCAGACATGGAGCTGGAGAAACTGAGAATTCTACATCTTGGTCTGAAGGGAACCAGAAGACTGGTGAAGCTTACCCCCATAGTGACACACTTCCTCCAACAAGGCCACACCTCCTAATAATGTTACTCCCTGTGGGCCCAGCATTACAATATATGATTCTATGGGGAGGGGGGCAAACCTATTTAAACCACTAAGCAAGTCATGAGCAATGTAGCAAGTTCAAATCATGATACACTCTCAACAGCCTGCACTGGGTTGTAAAGACCTTGTGAGAAAGATCATGAAATATTTCACTAATTATGTACTTTTAAAATATTGATTACATGTCGATTAGGTAATATTTTAGGTATATTGGGTTCCATAAAACATATTGTTAACATTACCTTCACCTATTTCTTTTTACTTTTAAAAATATGGCTACGAGGACATTTTAAATTATGCACATAGTGCAGGTAGTGACTTGTATTTCATCTTCTCTCATTGTTGCTTTGCACACAAAGTCAGAGGCTGGCGAAGCTGCTGTGAGTGGCCACTAAGGTGGCTTCCTGGGTCTAAGGCAGGAGTGAAAGAGGAGTGGTTTTTTTTTTTTTTCTTTTTTGAGGGTAGAGAAGAGAGATCTTGTGAAGACCTACTATGCGCCAGAGAGATACCTAGAGGGGAATATCCTATGAGCAAGTAGAGCTTCTGGGGGTGAGAGCTATGGAGTTGGATACACAGACTGAGTCCCAGCATGTCCAAGAACATGTCTCAGGATAGCTATGAGTTCCCTAGACACAAAATAGTTAATTAACCTGAAATATGATAAGATTTTTCTCCAGCATAAGCTTTGTCAAGGATAATGCCACATTGCCAAGACACCCTTAGTTTGAAGCATGTCCAGGAGGTCGGATGAATTTTGTAGAGAGACTGGGCTGGCAAAGAGCAGGGGTCAGTCTTGGTGATGAGAATACTTACTAGGAGCCAGTTTAGCATTGGAAATAGGATGGCTCTGATATTGGAAAGGAAGCTAGTCTGTGGAAATGGCTGGGCCCGTGGAACCGCCGGCACATTTCAAATTTAATTTCAACCACTAGTAGATAATTTTGGAGTTATCAGCGTGTGTTTCTGATCATTGACACTAGTTGTTGAGAGACAAATTCCACCCTCACCCCCAACTATCAGACAAAGTCTCACTATGTAACTTAGGCAGACTCTAAACTCATAATCCCACTTCAGACTCCCCAGTGCCAGAGTTATAGGAAGGAGTTACCCTCAAATCTTAAACAACAACAACAACAACAACAAAAAACCCACAACATTTTGAACTGCAAAAAAACCACCTCACTGTCCAAAGAAATTCTTAGGAGATTACTTACATAATAACTAAATAACAATAAGTATTTATCATTATATAATTACCTGTAATGGTGTCTCACCAATCTTAGCAACGGGAATTGGAAGGGCTCGTATTTGTACCATGACACACAGTGCTAAATCTGGGAACTGGAAAATTATGGACCCAAAATGTCACAGATGCTAATAGATTGTCTCATTATGTAACAAACCAAATAGCTCACGAGAAAGTACAGTGATAATGATGAAGGCAAAGCCATAAAGATTTCTAATTAAAATGGAATAATAACAGCAGCTGAAGTCACAGCCATGCCGGGCCACTCTGACGGTTCAGGAATAACAGATCTTTGCAAGTTCCCGTGCTTAGCAGCCTAGGAAGTATTGTCAAATGGAAGCTGAGCAAGGTGTTTGGTAACTCTAAAGCCAGCTTGATTTCTGTTTAAGAACTCTGGCTTAAAAACACCATTCTTGGGAAACTCATTCTTATAAAAAGGGAGGACAGGAACTGCATGTCATCTGCCTGTTAGGAAAGAAAGAGTGTGAGCTTACACTCTCCAATTCTCCTTCCACCTCTTCCTACTCTCCTTTCTCTGGTGTACAGTATAACCTATACGAGAACAGCATTCATAGATGGTGTGACGCTCGTGCTATTTAGGTAGGTGATAACATGAGCGAAAGTTCTCAAACACTTAGGTTACTGGGATCCCCAAGACCTTTTGTGCATCGAGTTACATCTTCCATCATACACCACGTGAGAACTGAGATGCTGAGAGTATCGACTCGTTTAGAATAACATTACAAGTGCATAGCATCTTAACATAACGTGTTAGTCAAAATAAGCTCCATTTTCCAAGAGAAGGTAGTGAGAAGACGAGCATTGCCAAGCCAGTCTGAAAAATCTGCATAGTGTCTGGTTTAGCAGAAGAGCTTGGTTCCCATATCTGCCGCTTCCTGCAGCAGGCTGTAATATTTGGCTGAAGCAAATGGGGCAAGTTTGGCCTCAGTATCTGGGGAAAGGATTACCACCCCAATATTTGTCACTGGTCTTTGATACTTTGCTAAGAAAGGAGGTACCAGTGTCCCCAAAGTTAGTAACAGTGTGGGATATGAAATGTCAAAGATCCCTTTGTTCTTCCTCATATTCAAATACATTTTTCGATCTTGGGATCTTTTTACCCATGGAAAATTTCTGTAACACCTTGCACTGGCCAATTGGAGGACAATCATTTCCTAATCAAGATGGCTCTCACAAACGTTGACGTGCTTCATAAAAAATTACTGAGTATTTATCTTCAGCACGGATGACATTGGAGGGTATTTCACTCTGAGTGGAAGGCTGTCCAGCCTGTGGCGGCATATACATAATTCTCATAATCCACTTTTTGTCTCAAAGCCTCAATTTTATCTTTGGAAACAGATAATCTCCTCCAGCCGGCAGGCTCACCCGGTCCTCTCCCGAGAAGTCTAAGAAACTAGTTTGTCAGGGCTTTTTATACACAAGAAGAGTGTTCCTTGGGAATGTGACTAGTTTAGGGCACAAGTCAAATAATTACTTAGGATCTTTTATTCCAGACAGCTATGGGATTGCAGTACACAACATATGTATTTTATGTGTGGTTCCTAACATTGTCATAAGGGATATTAAAGCACTTCATGTTAATATGAACTGAGTCACTAAGAGAAATTTCCCTTTTTTCTCTGCATGCAGCAGCAGAGAGCAGGATGATCTGTTCAGGTGGACACGTGGCCACTGACTTGCTTGGGGGGGTAGAGGGAAACCTTGAGGGAAAAGAAGAAGGTGAAGAGAAAGAGGAAGTCACCATGAGTTAGGAGTCAAGAAAACAGCCCTGAGGGCTGGCCAACTAGAGTTAAGAGAAGCCCCGATGAAACATAGCAAGAAATAACTCAGATTATTGATAGGAGATAGATTTTAATAGCATAGAGGATAGACATCTGCCCAGTTCTAGTGCTGATTAAGGCTTAAGGTTATGAGTGTCTTTTACCTGGGAACTAAATGGCCAAAGGTGGGGTAGAAACACTGGATTGGGATTAAAATTTTCTACAACAAAATACTACTGTTTTGTTTTGTTTTTTTTTTTTACCTTCAATACAAACAACAGTGTCTGGTACATTGCAGATAACTCTTTGGTGGGGCCATGAATGTTGTTTAGTGTTTGGACCTTCAGATTAGAAATTTAGGGGGAGAAGTACTTGAAACTGAGCCAAAGCCTTGAGCATCCCAAGCAAGCTCTCTACCCACTGAGCTGTGTTCCCAGTCCAGATCCTGTGGGACGCTCGTTATCCTGGGGCTCCAGATGTCTTACTTTCTAAACTTCTGAAACAATAAAAACTCCTCTGCATAAGTTCAGTGTATATAAACTCACCTTCTCTCTAAGATCTGTTTATAAGCCCACATCAACACTTCTGAGCTAAGCTTGTCATCTGCAGAGATGCTTCTCAGCGAGGTCGGCCATTGTGCTTGGACCCAGCCAAAGCTGACAGCTGCTGCTCATCTTTGCTGTTGTGAATGAGGGCCCTTCATGCAGCCTAATTTGTCTTTTGAAGATTTTTTTTTTCTTGGTTGGTAGTTTTGCTGTTCAGAATGACCCAGAAGAAAACTATGGGCTGCTTCACCAGAGAAACCATGTTGATGAGACAAAGCTCTGATCCGGCCTGGCTTGTTACTGTTGGCCGTGTTTCACATTACAAGTGAAAAATGCACTAACTAAGAAGTCTTTGAGCAGAAACACATGTAAGGCAAGCTTATGTGCTGATCAGTTGATGAAAATGGATCATTGAAGGCATGCAGGAAACGCCCCCCCCTCTCGGCCTGACTTGCACTGTGGCCGACTAAGCTGCGTGTTAACAAGTGAAAGCAAGTATCAGGCAAGGTGTCTTTAAATAAACACAGAAAGCAAGGTCATGTGCTGCTCAGTTGAAATGCTATGACCTTGACCTTGCAGGAACCCGACTTTCTATTTCCCTGGGGCGGGGCAGTGTTTCCGTATTCACAGAGTCAGTGTTCAGTGTTCGTGGTTATCGTGAGTAATAAAAACAGGTTCAGTGTTCCTAGAGAACATGGTTATTACGAGTAATAAAAATGGCTATCTAAGATAACATGTCTCTCCTTGGCCATCCCTTCATTAGGAAGGATGTGCCACCCTGTGCTTCTGTAACAACATTCCCTCAATCTTAATGTCTGAGAGTGATAACGATTTCTTTACTTTTACATTCTTTAAAAAAAACAACTCTGTGTGTGTGTGTGTGTGTGTGTGTGTGTGTGTGTGTGTGCTAAGTGTGCATCTATGCATATGTAACTGTGAATACCCAGAGAAGCCAGAGAAGGACACTGAGTGTCTTCTACCACTCTTCACCTTATTCTTTTGAGGCAGGGTCTCTCCCTGAAACTGAAACTCATAGTTTTCTGTTTTGTTTGTTAGGCCAGCAACTAGCAAGTTCTAGCAATCCCCCTGTCTCTGCTCCCAGAGTTAAGATTACAGCTGTGCACAGACCATACTGAGCTTGTTATATGGGAGCTGGGATTTGAACTCAGGTCCTCATGCTTGTGCAGTAAGTGCTCTCAACCTCTGAGCCATCAACACTGCACTGAGAATAATTCCTTTCATTTATAGTTCCTTCTTCACATTGGTTGTTACTTCTAGGGCCTTATGCATGCTTCTTTCCCTTTGTGATGTGGGCTGGCTCAGATCCCAGTGTTTAGAGCACAACTGGTCACAGTAGCAGCTGAAGTTGAAGTGTTCTTCTGCACAGCACATTGTTTGACTTGTTGTTTGGCTGAAGTCCTAGATCCACACTAACTTTCCAGAAGGAAGCTAAGAGCAATCCTACCTGAAGCCAGGAGGAAAGCAGGTGATATCAGGCAAAGAATGCTAAGGACAGTGACATTTGTTATGTGTCGTTTGACAGAGGATTCTATCAGTTGAAGGTATGCATTGTGTGTGCAGGGCTCAAGTAAGCAGGGTGTTGAAATGTCAAAGACAATGTTTAAATAACTGTTGCAATAGGAAATCCAGGGAGAATTAAAACCAACTGGCATCTGCATAGAGGTGTGTGTGTGTGTGTGTGTGTGTGTGTGTGTGTGTGTGTTTTCACTATATAGCTCTGGCTTGCCTTATATTCACTGTATAAGTCAGGGTGGTCTCAAACTCACAACAATCCTCCTGCCTCAGCCTCCCAAGTGCCAGGATTACGGGTGTGCACTGCCTATTCCAGCTTGACTATTGGGCATTGGGCATTTTAGATAGCAAAAGAAGGGTGAACAGGGCCTTCCTTAGTGGTGCCCAGACAGAGAGAAATCAGAGAATGCTCATGCTGTCAGGCCAACTGCCAGTCATCTAAGTAGGGTGCTCTCTCAGGTATGCTTCAGAGCAAGTAGTAGACTCAGCCTTAGTGATCTGCTCAGACAGGTGCAGTAAGGGAGCTAGGGCTCACCTTAGGGATGTAAGCCTGAGCTACAAACTGTCCGTTGTTATGGCTAAGTTTCAAGTAAAGTTAAAGAGGGTTCGGGAAAGCCTAGATAGTTTGTTCATAACTCTTTTATCATCACCAGTAAGAAAAAAGAAATGCAGCTAATTAAAACAGAGCCTACCATCTACTATGAGGCTCATCTTCGCTTCAAGATTAAAATGCAAAAAATGCTAAAAACCCAAATATAGAGGATGACGGGGAAAGCTCTGAACTTTAATGTAAAATGTAATATAAACCATTGTAATTTATGTTCATAGCTTGCTCTTAATAATTTTATCATCTCAAAGTATAATTATTATATCTATAAGCACTCAATTTTGAACAAACTTGCTGGTATGTTATTATCTCAGTTTTTTATTTTGATAAAATTCAAGTTCATCATTAATGATAAAATCTGTATTAATAAGTCCCATATATTTTTCACTCGCACATCCCAAGGGTAACACCTCATCTAACTTTAGTACAATATCACTACAGGGTGCTGACATTGGCATGATGTCCAGAGCTTGTTTGTGGTGTATGTGTCTGTTCAGGTCTATTTAACTACCACCCCCAACCAATATACAAAGTGCAGGTACATTTTATGTGACGCTACAGTACATGTGACATGTAGGATCTCAGAGTTTGAATTGACGACTCATATAAGCCTTGACCATTGGCATCTTAAAATTGATAGTCACAAGCTTGGTTCCCTGGACCACAGGAAGAACTTTGGATAATTTTGAGCAAGTAAGATTGGTGAAAATAGAAATTCTCTGACTGGAAACCCACAAGATATTGTCAAAAACATCTTTAGAAGTCTGTTAATTTAGATTGAGATCAATGAGTCGGAGGGGGTTGTTTCTGTTTGAGTGAGAATGGCCCCAATAGGCTCATAGATTTGAACAATTTGGTGTTCAGTTGGTGGGACTGTTTGAGAAAGACTAGAAGGTGTGGCCTAGTTGGAGGAAGTGTGTCCTTTGGGGGGCGCATTTAAGGTTTCAAAATCTCACACCAGGTCTAGTGTCTCTCTCTTTGCCTGCTGCCTACAGATCAGGATACAAAGCTCTCAGCTACTGCTCTGGTACCATGCCTATCTGCTTCCTACCATGATGATAATGGACTAATCCTCTGAAACTGTAAGAAAGCCTCCACTTAGTTTCCTTTATAACAGCTGCTTTGGTCAACGGTATCCCTTCATAGCAATAGTACAATAGCCATGACAGAAAGTTTGGGACAGAAAAAAATAAGGGGCACGTATGATGGCTCATCTTTATCTCTCTTTATTTTGGGGTCTCAGAGGAAAGAGGACATGAGTTTGATAACATGAATGTAATTTTCAAATGACCGTTACCTTCCAGTCTCACTGAGCGACATCAAGATTGTACAATAGTGTCCAGATCTGCAGTTCACTTTCAGTGCAATGCCAACGTAGGGACTGCATGCTGTCTAAGAGACTCTGCAATGAGCCCTTTCCCATGCTGCTTTGCTTGGTTGGAATACTGGCTTCATAAGGTGGGATCCCCTTATGGCTTGAATGTGAAATGTGCCTTATAGGCTGATATATGTTTGAAAACTTGGTCCCCAGCTGGCATCAAATTGTGGGAATATTGTGAATCCTTTAGGAGGCAGAGCCTTGCTGGAAGCTCTGTAGCCCAGGAATACTTCCCATCTAACTGTAAGTACAACGGAGCCAGCTGATCATCTGCTCTGCTGTCATGCTCCCCTCACCATGATGGAATGGTCCCCTGAACTGTAAGCCACACTTACCTTTCTTCCCTTTAGTTGCTTTTTGCTAGCTATTGTATTACAGCTATGCCTCCATCTTTCTTAGCTATTGTTTCTATTGTTGTGATAAACACTATGACCAAAAGCAACTTGGAGAGGAAAATATTTATTTCATCTTACAGCTTGTATGTCATCATGCAGGGATATCTGGAGGCAGATGGAGAAATGGCACTTACTGGCTTAGTCCCTGTAACCTGCCCATCCTGCCTCCTTATATATACCAGGACTTAGGGTTGGCTCCATCCACAATGGACCAGACTCTCTTAAATCATCACTAAATCACAAAATGTCCTCCTGAATAGAGATATGATTTTCAGTTGTGGTTCTCTCTTCTCAGATAACTCTAGCTGGTGTCAAGTTAACAAAACAAAACAGAGTCTGAATATAACCAGGACACCATCTCATAGCTGAGTGAACTTATTGGCAAGGTGTAGACTGACTGTGTGACTCTACCCTTGTCATTTGACCATCAAGTGGCTATGCCAGGTCCTACCTTAGTTCCATTTACTCCTAGGTCTATATTCTGATGATTTCTTGACTATGTTTTCTCAGCAGATCAGGGGTGGAAACTATGAGAACTTTGCATGTCCTCTTCCCTGGTATGCCAGATGTCAATTCTCAGTGTGACACAAGGGAACGGTGTCTGAGCCTACCTGCCATTTTCACCTGGTGTTTTGACATCAGTTGCTTTGATTTCCATCTCAGAGTTTCTTCTTTAGGACTCGGCACACGTACTTTTGTAGACTTCCGGAATCCCCGGGGACATCTAGCTTGGGTGCCCTGAGTGTGGAGTGTGCCTTGGTCTTCCCAGGAAGTGAATGGAAGCAGGCATTGCGCAGGGCAAATAAATGCAGCTACCACCAGGGGGCACTCTAACCTTTATGTGGTTTGTACCTGTAAGTACAAATGGCCCCATCACCTTCACAGAGGAAGGTAGTTTCTCTGAGATTTACGTTCTCCTTTGGCTCAGACACTGCTTTGTGAGAATAAATCTCTGGTTTCTACATGCTATGGAATCCGTATGCTCTCTGCTGGCATATCGAAGTTGGAAAAAAAAAAAAAACAAAAAAACGAGCCTCTTGAAGGCATTCCCCCTTGTATCTTACAGTGATGGATGACTATGGCTGAAGCTGTCTTTTCCCAGAGCGCAAATGCATTCCGTTGTTCTCTTTAGAGCCCACTGTTCAATTGATTCCGACACTAAAATATAATAAGTGGTGTCAGGGAAAGGTTGGTGGGTGGCTTGGAATTGTGAGCCAAATCCTCTGCCTTCTGGCCCTTGCTGAGTTTAGT
Organism: Mus minutoides; assembly: GCA_902729485.2. Taxonomy (NCBI): domain Eukaryota; kingdom Metazoa; phylum Chordata; class Mammalia; order Rodentia; family Muridae; genus Mus; species Mus minutoides. The sequence goes on along the minus strand of LR750147.1, from coordinate 559,881 downwards.
TAAACGCAGTGTTCAGGTGCCAGTCAGTAGCTCAGTCAAGTGGAAGGGGAGCCAGGGCTTGGGAGTGGGGAGTGAGAGATTGTATTATGTAATGGAAACTACTTTTATCTCTAGCTGCCCAAATGTAACTGGCTTGAAATTCCTCTGACCAAGATTGTGATGTTGGAAAATGCAAGGTGATTTGGGCCTCACAGAAGGGATAGCCCAGCTGAGTCTGGGCCAGTGTGTTTGCAGTTTGTTCAATGATTTTCATATGCTGCCTGGGCAGCAGCCTTTGTAATAGATCCCAGAGTGGAGGCAGGGCATGGATGGCTGAAGCTGGACGGTAGTGTGTCTTGGTTCTGAGTCAGGAGGCCAGGCTACCAGGCAATGCTCCATCACTTATGTGGGTTGACATATGGTGTGTTTGATATTCTCACCAAACTGACTAGCAAAGGTCCAGCTATCAAAGTGTTGAAGTCCAGCAATCAAAAGTCCCTTTGGTTCACCTAATTAACATGTCCAACCAAAAATAAACACCTTATCCCAACATAGGGCTTCCCCTTGTCTCTTTATAAACTGACATTTTCCTATGTGTCATTGTCTGGCTCTATCCAGAGATAGCCCTTTGTCTCACTCTGGGTCAAGTACCCCATCCCTTTCTTCCTTACTCCTTTTCTCCCCTCTCCTTTATTCCCTCCCCTTCTCCCTCTTGTTCTATCTCCTGTTTTTGTTCCTTATCCCTGCACTCTGCCCCCCGGGGCAAATATATATGCTTTTACTGAGATCTTGGATTTGGGAGTCCTGAACTGATGCTTTTCCTCTCAAAGGACATGGGCATTTAATTATTTGTGGGCTTTACCAAAATAGTCCCAGTTTATTCGGTAGATAGATTTTGAAGAGGAAGAAATCTTAACACTGAGAAAAGTAATCATGAATGTTGAGGTTGGCCATGAAAGGCTGGTCCTGGTCACCAATGGAGGCAGTGCAGCTGTCCAACAGCTGGCAGCCCTTGCAGGCAAATGTTTTTTACTTACAAGAAACAAAACAAAACAAAACAAAACAAAACAAAACAAAAACAGTTTACATTTGGAGACTTGTCATCCTGGTCCTTTAATAAGAAATATCTCTATAGCATCTTTAGTTCTTCTCCTGTGCTGACAGAACCTATGTTTTAGGCAAAGAAACACAGCCCCCACACTACATTAGAAAAGTTGGTTCCTCTAGGGGAAGATTTTCTCCCTTGGTGCAAGTGTGGATGTGCATGTGCATATACACACATATGTGCACACACATGCGCGCACACACATTCATACTTGTCAATCTACACTTTGCTTTCATAAATTTTTGCTTTCCCCTTCTTTAAATACGTAACATATATTGTCTCTTCCTCTAGTTAAAAGTCATCATCAATTGTCCTACCTCCTATAACCAAAAAGAAGTGCAAGAAACCCCATACACCTGTGTGCTCATAAGCATACTGCCTGCTGGTACTAGACGACGTTTCAGAAGACCAAAACTAAAACCCAACTGTGCTGATTGGTTTCTTGTCAACGTTACACAAGTTCGAGTCATCTGGGAAGAGGGACAGTTAAGAAAGTCTCTTCATTAGGCTGGCCTATAGGCAAGTCTATTGAGGACATTTTCTTGAGTAATAATCAATGAAGGAGAACTCAGTCACTGTGGGCAGTGCCACCCTTGGGGAGGTAGTCCTAGTAGGAATAAAAAAGGTAGTAAATATGAGCCCCAGGAGCAGGCAGCATCCCTTCATGGTCTCTCTGTTTCAGTTCCTGCCTCCAGGTTCCTGACCTGCCAGAGATCCTGTTTTGGTTCTTCTGGATATATAAGCCAAATAAACCCTTTATTTCTCAAGCTGCTTTTGGGCTTGGTCCTTCTCACAGCAATAGAAAGTAAAGAAGGATACTTGTCAGCCTGCTGAACAGTTATATGGTCTAAGCAGCCGCTGTATTAATGAGCTCTTAGGTATCCAAAGCTGAGATTGACATCAATAGCACCTTTTACTTAGGTCCCTTCTAATACTCCAGGGCAGCTTCTTGGTAAATTATGTTGTCTATAGAAAGCCACAGGTAGTGGATTATATAAATGGATTAACAGTGATTTATTAAAATCCTACTCTGAGAGGCTCAACCCATAGACAAATGTATTCAAGAGAAATACTCTTAATAGGGGCTCTCTCCATGATGGCATACCTCCCCTTCCCCAACACACCCCATTCTGCTTTCAGGAGCTTTCTTCACAGAAATCCAGCAGAGTGGCAGGGACAATATCATCCAGGTACAGTATTGTCAGTGGGAATTATGAAAGTGTGTTTCATGCCCTCAGGAGTCTGCACTGGCTTTAGTGAAGCCCCACTCAGATCTGTGATCTCTTGGTGTGTTGTTTAAGGAATGATTGTCATTCCTTTAAGGGAACTCACAGAGACCTAGATCAAGGTGGCCCTGCATACATGAAAACCAGTTGGGGTTCCTTGTTGAGGAGGGAGTATATTGAGCATAAAAGAGCAGCTCTGGGGAAGCTGGTTCCGTGCCTGTGAGTCTCCATTTCAAGATGTTAGCCGCTGAGCTAATTTCTCTGCTGTTCTGATCTTTTGTCAAGAACACCAGGAACACTTCAGACACAGGCAACTTTGATGGACTTTTCAAACCTGCATGCCCTTCCTTTAATACTATATTACAACCAACCATCCCGTGTAGACACACTTTTCATTTAGGAAGGGTCAACCATAGAAGCCACAGAGGAAAAGGAATCTAAAGGCTGCTGATTTGGAACCTATAGCCTCAGGCATCCCAACAGTCAGTCCACGACAGGGAAAGATTGACAGGCAAGTCCCTTTGGGTTCCTGGTGGGAAAGATCCATGAATGTCATGCATTTGTGGTCATTTGCTGTCACAATGAGCTTTCCAGAAATTCAAAGAAATGATTGACAAAATTCAGCTAAAGGGTTTGTTAAGCTTGATATATTTCCAAGAAACTTCTCTGTAATTATAACTTCTGTAGTGGTTTAATGTTTATGGTAATGGTACATGCTCCAGAGGTATTTCTGGTCCTAAGCAGGAGATATTCCTATCTTTGACCTCTGCCCTGTAGAGATAGCTTCTTCCAAAGCCCCTAGCTCTGTTAGCTTGTAAAGTATTTTATAGCTGCTGAGACACATGCTTTCTCAGATCTCCTCAAGCACCCCAAGCCATTGAGAGGATACTGAACTCAAAGGTAAAGCTAAGTGCAGCCATTTTCAAGTTGCTAAACTTGGTCCAGTTTTGTCCTGAAACACTGATAGAGGATGTCATGTGTGTGGATGAAATAAATAGATGACTACAGTTCTAGCATGTGAAGGCCTGTGTCTTAGCCAAGGAGATGCTAGGGATGGATGGAATGCAGGAAGGACTGGCACTGTGGAATCCCTCCCTGCTAGGTCTGTTTGTTTTATAAATTGATCACCAATATATTGTCCCTAAGACATGGACACCTTTAAAGGATGCACCTTGTTATTCAGAAGCTGGTGGCATTTCCTATGGGTCACCCCCCCCCCCCCCGCCCCCTGACAGATGTGAAACTTGTTCAGTATGTAGATTTGAGTGTTTCCTGGCTGCCTTGGTCCTAAAGAGGAAACTATAGAGAAGCAGCCCGAGAAGTATGTATTTGGAACTGTTGCCTGTTAAAGTTTGGGCATCTATTGAATTTGTATATATGTGTGTGTTCATGGAGGTTGCCTGTATATGTGTGGGTGCTCATACAAGTATGTGCCCATGCATAAGGAGATCAGAAGACAGCTTTCAGTGTAATTCTTCAGGCACCATTCAGGTATATTTTTGAGACAGGGTCTTTCACTAACCTGAAAATCACAGATTGCTTGGCTAGGCTGGCTGGCCAGTGAACTCCAGAGATCCACCTGCTTCCATCTCCCCTGAACTGGGGCTATAGATATGCATTGCCAGCATGATCTGCTTTTTATGTGGTTGCTGGCACTGAAGTTGTGCCTTTACATTTGCGAAGCACTTTACCAAATGAGCTGTCTTGGCACAGAGGACATTTCCTATGGCCTCCAATCCTGTGATCCTTTGTATGGTGTGAATGACAGAGGAGATAATAGAAAGTCCATAACACTCAGGAACTTCCAGTCTGTTTGAGACCCTGTGTGCCACTGACTATTAAATGACTTGAGTCTTAAGTCCTTTAAATGGTTCAACACATGTCATCACTTCTCACAAATGCCTTCCACCTCAAGCAAGATTAAATGAGTTATTTAATCTACTTCAAATTCAATTTTGTTTTTCTCATTAAAGAAAGCAGTGGTAGAAAGAGTTGAATTTTAATTCTTATCTTCATTTAGCATAAAGGCCAAGGACAAGAGGGTCACTCTGTACTATTGAACCCTGTGCTACAGTGCAGATCACTAAATGTCTCCATACACTTCATATGCTCTAAACACACTTCAATCTGTCAGTGCTACCGAGAGTTACGAAGACAGAGAGATCAAATCTGGGGTTAAGGGGGATGATGGTTGTCTTAGTTATTTTTCTGCTGCTGTGGTTAAACACTATGTGTAAAAGCAACTTGATGAAGAAAAGGTTTATCTGGCTTAAACTTCCACCTCCCTGTTCATCATTGAAGGATGTCAGGACAGAAACTTAAAACAGGCAGGAACCTATAGGCAGGAGCTGATACAAAAGCCATGGAGGGATACTGCTTACTGGCTTGCTCTTTCTTTCTTGCTCAGCCTGTTTTCTTATAGAACCCCAAACCTCCAGTCCAGGGATGGTACCACCCACAGTAGACTGGCTTTCCTTATCATTAATTAAGAAAATGTCCTACAGGCCTGCCTACATCCCGGTATTACAGAAACATGTTACCAGCTGAAGTTTTCTCCTCACAGATGACTATGACTTGTGTCAAGTTGACATAAAACTGCCCGGCATAATGACCTAAACATGATGATGGCAGCCGTTCAAGTGGTGGCGGCCACCTTTAATCCCAGCACTCGGGAGGCAGAGGCAGGCAAATTTCTGAGTTCAAGGACAGCCTGGTCTACAAAGTGAGTTCCAGGACAGCCAAGGCTATACAGAGAAACCCTGTCTCGAAAAACAAACAAACAAAAAAATCTTCAGGACCATGTCCTGTGCCAACATCCCCTATGTTTCCCCCTCTATCCTTGAAGTGATTTTGAAGTGATTGGGACAATGGAGGATGGAATCTGTGGAGAAAGTTGCTGAAGAGATGACTTGAATAGCACTTGCTACTTACATAAAGGATCTGGATTCTGTTATCAGCACCCAAATGGAACCTTACAACCTTCAGTAATTTCGGTGTCTGGGGATCCAGCACCCTCTGCTGGCCTCTGCAGACACTAGACATGTGCTCAGTGCACATACACACAGTAAAAACACTCAGACATCAATGAAAAGAAGTAATCTTAAAAAAAAAAAACGTATGGGTAGAAAAGAGATGCAAGAACAGAAAGCAGGAGAGAAAAAGCCCTCCCAGGCGTGCCTGCAGGCTTGCCTTCTGGGTGCTCCCAGCTCCTGGCAAGTTGAGAGGCAACGCTAACCTTCACAGTGGTCTTGTACATTAATTTGGGATTCAGCAAGACAGTCACTTTGTTGGTGCTAAGTGTAGGCAGGAAGTCTGGTGAGTGAGAGCTCAGTGATGGGAGGGAAGCTGAGTCACAATGAGTGCTGCTTGTCCTCTGGGTGTTACAGGCCCTAGTCCATAAGTACTCTTCTCCTCAAAGGGAGTGTCTGGCTTTTCTTCAGAAGCCTATTTTACCTCGTACTTCTACCTGACCAATAGGAGTTCTAGGATTACAGATGTGTACCACGACATCTGATTCTACATGGGCTCTGGGCATTTGTGGACTACAGTGGCACTCTGTGGAGGCACAGAGCAGAGAACAGGGGTTAGTTGCTGGAGGCCTAGAAGCTGCTCATAATTATCAGTCTTTGAGAACCAATAACTGATTCCTTCTGCACTCTCTTCATTCTGTTTGTTACCAGTTTCATCAACACTGAGCTGCTCGGATTCCAAACAGAATTGGACAAATGGGAATCCCTTGCCCAGGGTGAAAATGAATATACTTTTATGGAATCCAACCCTGTCAGGCAGCTTTGACACATTCAATCAACCACCAAATAACCCATAGAGATTTCAGACTCATAAATAGACTTCTATGCTTTAACTTGATAGACTCTCGTCTTTTCGCTTTATGTGTTCTTTGCCCCGAAGAATATAAAATATCTGAAAATTGGTCATGTATATGGTAAACCCTCCAGTCAGGTAAGGGATATTCCCATGACAGATGTGGGCTTACAAAGCAATCTTCAGAAGTAGAAGAGAGAATGATTGGCTGAGGGCACTTGAAAACATAAATATGATTCATTTGTTAGAATGTTTTAAAAGGTTATTTAGCAGGAGTTGTGAAGAAAAGCACATAATTGGTAGTTGCAACAAGCTTAAAAGACACAATTATTTTTAATAACATATCCATACCAAAACTCTTATTTAACAAATAAACAGAAGTCATAATTGCTCTTGCTAGAATTTGTCATAACAGTTTCATAAAGTACACAATTAACCTTCATGACAGCCTGTGATTCGAGGTTTATTTTATTTTACAGAGGAGGAAATGTATTGTAGAGAGGGCATATGCCTTGCTTTAAGTCATTTGGTCAGTTAGTGGTGGAATCAACTGCACTGTATGACTCCTAAGACCTTTCTTGTCATGTCCATGATTTTTTTTTTCTAGAAAGTTGTCATTAAATAGAAGAGAATTTCCTTTTTTTTAAAAATTAAAATTATTTTAAAGTATGGTGGGAATGGGTGCATGCTTGCTCCTTGCACATGTGAATGCCAGAGAATCTTCTGAGAAGCTAGAGCTCTTCTGCTCTTTTGCGTATGTCAGGCTAGCTCTGTGAGCTTATGGGGGTTTTGTCTCTGATTCACCATCTCACTGTGGGAATGCTAGGATTTTCAGAGGCTCTGGCTTTACATGGGTTTTGGGTTTCTGAAGTCAAGTCTTAACATTTCTGTAGCAAGTGTTTATCCACCGAGTCATATTCCTAAGACTAATTTCTTTATTTTTGTCTAGTGGTGATAGTAACTCAAACAATTGTCTTGGCAAAACTTTAAGATCTAGTAATGTATACCATTCTCTCTCACCTTGCATTATTCATTTTATCCCAGTATCTGTTGTTCAAAGACTGAGAAAACCCCGTGAGAACCCAGGTCAGAAGAAGGCCGGTATCGCCCACCCCCAACCCCTTTTAAGTTTATCCACCAACATCACTATCTAATTGGGAAAAAAAATCACGAAGTGTGCCTAGTCTTATTTTTTTTTTCTTTTCTATAATGAGTTGTCACGATTCCTTAAAATAGAAGATAAATGTCTCCTAATTGAATGTGTGGATAATGGAGTGTGTAATAAGGGACCATCAGGGACTCAGGACATGAATAAGCAGTTTGATTCCCCAAGAAGAGAAGCAGTACTGTATACGTACGTCTCCTTTTGTCCATGGCTCACACTACAGATACACATAGCTGGTAACAATGGCCTTTTCCAGGTAACTATTGTCTTAGTTTCTTTATCAGCAGCTATCATAAAACATCTTGACAAAAACAACTTCAGTGAGAAAGGGCTATTTCAGCTCCTAGGTCAAGGGTACAGTCCATCGTGGCGGGGAAGTCAAGGCAGCAGGAGCTGGAAGCACCTGATCACATCCCGCCAACATACCAAGAGCCAGAGAGTGATGAGTGCATGCTGATGCCCAGCTCTCTTTCTCCAAGTGTAAAGTCCTTGATCCCAACCTAGGGAGTGTTGCTGCCCACTTTCGGGATGGTTCTTTAGACCTCATTAGCATGATCAAGATAAACCCCACAAGAATGCCCAGGGGCCAACTAACCCTTCCCAGGTGTGTCTCTAGGCTAGTCTCCTAGCTTACTTATTCCAGACCCTGTCAAGTTGACAGTCAACACTAACCACCCCAAATGGTCTTGTACCCTAAATAGTCAGTATGAGGTTGCTTTGTTGGTGCTAAGTATTAGCAGGAAGTCTGGTAAGGATGAGCCCGTGGTGGGAGAGCAGCTGAGCCACACACACATAGGCTCTTTGCTAAGTACTGGCTGACTTCTAAGCTTGTCTTCTCTCTAAGCACTGGTCTCCTCAAAGGAAGTGCCTTGCTTCTCTTCCCCAGTCCACATCTCTTTGCTGGTTTTATGCTTCAGCTCCTGTCTGCTGGGTGTCCTGATGCTATGCCTTCCTTGCTCCCCCCCTTCAGATTCCAGCATACATCCATTCATTCACTACTCAGACCAGGTCTATTACCTGCAGGTATGAGTGAATCTCTCTTCCTCCTTTTCCATTTTCCTCTGCATCTTTATGTTCCCTAGACCTTGTTGTGTTACAGTCTTTTCCTAAGGAGAGACAACACACAGATGCATGCATACACACACACACACACACACACACACCCCAGATAGGGAGTCTATGGCAGACCAAAGTATGGACAACATTTAAATCCAGTTTGGTGAACCAATGAGTTTTATTGAGGCTATTTAAAGGATTGTGGATGCAAGGTTACTTATAGGAACAGAAATGACTCAAAGGCAGCTGCATCACTAAAGCCCACCCCAGCACTGGTTACTAAAGCCCACCCCAGCACTGGTCACTAAAGCCCACCCCAGCATTGGTTACTAAAGCCCACCCCAGCACTGGTTACAGCTCACAAAAGCTGGGAACCTGGAGCATGCGCACACTTCACTACAACAGGGTGGAGACTGTCCTAAGTGAGATTGTCTGAACCTCTTCCAGGTCTCTGCTTCTTCCAGGTTACACAGCTGGTCTGAGAGTCTTCGTTGCAGCTTGGCTCATCTGAGAGTGACTCTCAGCAGGGTTTACTGTGGGGATGGAGGAGCTTCGTGAATCTGGTCCATTTTAGGGGCTTCCTGAAGCTATTTTAAGTTGTTTACATCCCAACTTCCTCTTCCATTCAGGATGGAATGACACATGAGCACGAGTGCACACACACACACACACACACACACACACACACACACACACACATCCTGTTGTTTCACTTCATCCTGTTGTCTACATGCCAAGAGAGTTCCTTCCAAGATGGAAGGATTTAGCCTCGGAGGGAATTGCTAAATAACAGTCCTGCCTGGCACTGCTCTCCTGTTCCTTCTGACCTCAGACTGGATCTAGCTAACACTTGAACTTAGCTGCTCCATGGCATCTCCAAAGTCCTAATGTTTTAGTCCGAAGTCATTAGACACCATCGTTGTCCAGGTGACTATAGCTTTCTCCCTTCGTGGGACTCTCAAGCTTGTTTGTTTTCAGTTTTGGCTTTGAAACCTAAAGGGACATGTGTTCCCTGTTTGAAACATCACATTGAGAAAATATGAAATTAAATTGTGGAATACATATATATATATATATATATATATATATATATATATATATATATATGAACTGTCTGAATGAGAAATGTTTCTGTAGGCTCATGTGTTTGAATATGTGGACCCTGGTCAGTGACTCTGTTTGGGATGTGATGAAACATAGAGCCTTGCTGCAGGAAGTACATTGAAGAGACTGGGCCTTGAGAGCACGTAGCACTGTCCCACTTCCGGTTCACTTTCTGTGTGTCCCAGTGTGCAGAATGTGCTCGGCCAACTGCCAGCCCTGGCCACCTACTGCTGGGACTCCTCTGCCATCATGGTCTCTAGAACCATAAGCCAAAGTGAATGTTCTTCTTTAAGTTGCTTCTAGTCATGGCGTTTCATCCCAGCAACAGGATTTTATACTCTAGGCAACACTTTTGTTAATATATACCTATACGCCTACATATGTTTTATATATTACTTTATGATGTTTAACAATTTATTCTTTAAGGCTTAGCTTTTTTTTTATGTCGCTGTAAACACAGATCTATCTACTTAGCTCTTTTATTTGATAGATTTCACTGTATTAAATAATTGCTGGAAAATCAATATGGGAATAGAATGACCTATTGTATGTATTTATGAATGCACTCAACAAATACATATGGAGCACCCTCAAGAGGCCAGGTACTGTTCCTGGTGCCAGAGAAGAAGCACATTAAACTAAGTTCTTGTTTTTATGGAGCTGACATTCTGGAAGGAAAACACAAATCGTAAACAGATAGATGTTAAGTACGTGGTTTGTCAGGCAGACGGCAGTGGTGGGAAGAGGAAGGCGCAAGTAGGGATTGCTACTATATATGATCCTGAAGGATATCACTAGTGAGGCTGTGTTGTAGAAATCAAAGAGACAGGAGAAAAACTCAGGACCACTGATCCCAGGCAGAGTAGTGGTGTGGTGGCAGATGACAACAACAAGCTTTCTATAGTGTTTTTACAACCAGCTCTCTAATCCCCCACCCCTCGGAACTTTCTGATTCTCGTGATGTAAACATGTCCACCATGGCTCATTTCTAGCTCACCCCCATCAACAAATGCACAGTATGGGAGAGATGCTTGTCCTTTCTCCGGGACAGATGGATTTGGGGTATACCAAGTGGACCCAGAGGGGTGAGCTGAATGTGGTTCAGGGCCAGGCAGGCAGACCACATGGATGGAGTAGACCACAAGAAAGAGAGTAGCAGCTGAATTTTAAAAGGCAGCCTGGGGCTAAGTGAAATAAGCCAGCTTCAAAAAAGCCAACTGCTGTGTGGTTCTACTTGTGTAGGCCATGAGATTCCTAGAGAGATAAGTGGGATGCTTGCTTGATACTGAGGAGGTGGCAGAAGGGAGAGAAGTTTCGTGAGTATAGAATTTAAGATTTCCTTTTATTATGCTTTATTTGTTTACTTGTTGTGTATGTATCAGTCACTGTATGTGTGTGTCTGTCTGTGTGTGTGTGTGTGTGTGTGTGTGTGTGTGTGTGTGTGTGTATGTGTCAGAGGATACCTTGTAGGGGTTGTTCTCTTCATGTATGTACCAGGGATTGAACTTTAAGTCATGTCAGGTATTTGGCAACAAATACCCGCTAAGCCATTTCCCCAGCCCAAGTTTCAGATGTGAAAGATAAAAAAAAAACCACTCTTGAGGTCTGTTCATCAACACTATGAAGATCCTTGACAGTACTGAACTGTGTACTTAAGACTGATTATGACAGTGAATTTTGTATAATGCATTAAAGAGTATAATAGTTCAAATTTAAAACAAAAGCAGCCCAGAGCCAGAACACATAGGTCCTACAAGCCATTGTAAGAATCTGGGTTTTCCTGTGTGAGATTAAAATGTTTGAGGTAGAAAGGAACTTGATCTAACTTACGTTTTCAAGTGGTAAGAAGAGACTGTAACATATCAATGCATTTTTCCTTACTGTGATGAGATGCCAAAGGAAGCATCAGCTCCACATCGGATGGCTTATAGCAGGGATGTGTGATCATGTGGCAGACAGGAAGCCAAACTGAGACAATGTGTGTGGTCAAATCAGTGAGGTTCCACGAGAACTGCATGGAATCTCTCCTGAGGGGGACATTCCTAATGACCTAAAGGTCACCCCTTAAAACTACATCACCTCATCACCTCTCAACACGATCAGATGAGGATCAGGCTCATAGCACTGAACTCTTGAGGAGTCAAACTCAAACCATATCCAAAGGGGAGAAAAGAGGGTAGGGGAAGGCTGCTATGATAACCCAGGAGAGAGGTCTGTGTAGCTTGACCCTAAGCGTTAGAGGTTGAGATGGTGGACTGTGTGAGGGTTGTGCATGAAGATGAGTCAGGAGACCTAAGAGACTCATCTGACTGATGGGACGTAGGGTGAGAAAGAAAGAGGAGAGATAGGTGATTTCATAGTTTTTGGCTCAGCAACAGAAATGATGGTGCTGCAGGACTATAGACCTATAGGAGGAACAGATTCAAGGGAGGACACCCATTCAGGTTTGGGAGTGCCTTGTCCTAGGTGTCTGTCAGGTAGGTGGGTGGAGCAGGAGAATAAGAATTCTTGGCAGATGCCTCCATCAGAGCTTTAGAGGTGGGTGTCATTAGGCTGTGCTGAATATTACATATGTGCAGACAAGGTGAAGATTCTTATGCTGCTAGCACTCCACACAACTCTGAAGCCAAATTGAGTGATTAACTAAATACAAACAGAATTACAATAGCAATAAAGTTCGAATCACAATGGTATTGTGACAGATGATGGTGTTTTGCAGAAACCAGACCCTGATGTTAGGTTTCCCAGGAGAAAGGCGTATTTTCACATTTTTTCATTGGCTTTTTTTTCCGAATTCCTCTTTCAGTTAATTTCCTTTGAGCCCAATGGACCTTGCTCTCTCCTGGCTCCATTCCATCTCTCCTCCTTCCAGAGTGGAAAACACAGCACATTTAAAGGCTGCTAGAGACAGAAGCTTCCTGCCATCATTGAATCTGCTCGTGAGAGTCTACCTGGTCTTACGTTTCTAGACTCTTCTCAGCCATGCTCCATGCTGTCACCATGTTATTCTTCCTGGTGCACAGCTGCGATTACATCACTGCTCTGCTTCACTTTAAAGGCATCCAGCTGGCTCACTTTCAGCTACACAATGTCGAATGTCTTAGCTGTCATTCACAGAGTCACCATCTGTCGTTCTGTGGCTTGTGCATGGGACCTGTTTTTGACCCGGCTCGCTCATGCTTTAGAACCGTGGATTCCCTACCACAGACCCCAGCCCACACCCAAGGGTCCTTTCCCTGGGGTTATTTCAGTTCTGAGGAAGCCCCTTAGCTGTATGTTCTCTGGTCTCCATCCTTGCTTCTCCACTGCACATCTGTAGGTGGGAGGTCTCCAAATGTCACATCCTCTTTGTATAGTTTGGAACTTCTCTGAGCTCTACCATGACTCTAATCCCATTCTGAACATCCTTGGGCCCAAGCTGTAGGTTTGGCTTTGGCTTTATTCTTCTTTATCTTAGTCCCCATGAGGTCTTGTACACAAGATGAACATCATGGATTCTTTTCGATAGTGCAGCATTCACCTCTCTGCCTGGAACTGGGTTTGGTGCTCTCATGTATTATGTAACTAACTGTAAACTGAGGTCTGAAGGAGATGCTTTCAAAAATTCCTATGTTACTCTAAGTGAAGGAGATGCTGGCCCGAGGCCAAGTACTGGGTGAGAGGGGGAGAGCTGGCATGAAGCATGGGTGGACAGTTCCTCTCCAGAAACCTCTCCTGAGGCTGGCATGCATAGGGATTCCTTAGCAACTGGGGACTCTGCTTCATTCATTCATTCATTCATTCATGAAGGAAAGTTGAGTTTTACTAAGGGCATTTGACTGGGGAAAAAGAGGTGCTTCATGAAAGCTGTAACTCACTTTCAAAACAGCACAAAGCATGTGCCTTCTAACAGGAGGGCCAACTCCCTGCCATGCTTAGCTGGCATGGCAGACTGAGGCGGGATGGGACACGGCCACTAGAGAACTGCTTCTAGAATGCTCGTAGCTCATCTCGCCACCTGTATCTTTGCACACTTGCACACATCACTGTTCCAACCCACACAGTCCATAGAACAGGAAGCTATTCAGAAGTAATTTCTTTGCCTCTTGATAGAGCATCTTCATTCTGAAAGAATCAATAGCCTGAAAATGAATTTTAAAAGGACTTCTTTGCAAGTCAGTGTTATTTGGGAGAAGTGGGAGGAATCTTGTATCTAACCCAGAGATAAATACATACAGTCGGAGCCTCTCATGGTATTTCACCCTCCCAGACGACAAGTTATCAAACACTTAAATATTTAAAGCCTCAAATTAACTTCAAGATAACAGTAAAATGCACCAATGTCCTTTACCCTGATAAGAAGTGCAATGAATGGCTTTAAATTAATGCCAGTGCACATGCTCAGAATCCATTAAGGAAACACAGTCATTTGTATGCCTGGCTAAGCCTGGACCGGCTCATTCTGCAGCCGAGGAGGGCTGGAGCTGTTAAACAATGCCGAAAAGGAAGCAGCAGTGTGGCTTCTAAACAGCAACGAGAGCAGGAGGGCCACAGTCTGCGTCTGCCCAGTGCAGCTGTGCTGAAACCGGCTGCCTTTTCCAATCCTCCCTGTGGTGACTAATCCTTAACCCTGGCACTCAGCTTTGTGCTTCACCAGTGTGGCCACACACTAGGTCTGATCTTGTTCTCATCCCAGTTGCTGGGACATAGGCAGGGGGGGTGGTTGACCAGTTGTCTGATTACAAGTCAGGAAACTGAGGCATACAAAGGTTAATCAGTTTACCCAGGCTTCTGAGCTAAGTTTTCAGCCTGTCCTGTCAGCCACTGTGGATGTTTGGAGATCAACTTGACATGGCTTTTAAGAGTAAAATATGTGTGACCTTGACCTACTCAATTGTAGCTCTTAGTATCTGCTTCATACACACTGGCATGGGGAGTTCTTCCAGGAAGTACAGAAGGCAGACTTGTCAAGCGACAGCCTAATAGAGACAGTATTTATGTAATAACACACAAACACGTATTTCTATATGCAGAGATAGGTTCTGGTCAGCAGCTCAGCAAGAAGATAGAGTGGCAACAGCTTCTTGGAAGAGAAATGAGTTTATTGGTTAGCATAGCTGTATGGTGGGCATTCTTGTTTCTTGGCTGGATTGAAAGCTGCAGCATCGGATACAGAAGGCTCAGAGCAGCTGTGTTTTCTATGCTTTTCCCTCGATGTTATAAAAGTGACCTTGAATGAAGTCCATATCTGGGCTTGGGCATCTCCAGAGCATTTTATGAAACAGACAAAATCACTTGAAGCAGGACCCCAGACAGCATAGAAGGCATCCTGAATTTCTACTGGAGTACTGTCAGGGAGAAACATTCCACACCGGCTTCATCACCTACCACATGTGCAGGACATATTTCTGCACACACACACACACACACACACACACACACACACACTCCACACCCCAAGCTTGTGGATTAAAAGTGGCCAGGTGATGTCATTGTTAATTGTCCAGAAGGCTTGTCAAAGTGTATAAAAGACATCATGAAGAGTCGGATATGGTGCCAAGAACCCAGTTTTCCCTCTCCCTTTCTTAAGCTCCTGGGAAGGCTCTAGCTGCACTACCCATTGGGAAGAGGTCTGTGACTCTGCTTGAGAAATGAGTACAGATGTGTCCCAGATGTGAGCTGCCTCATGGGGTACAGGACATCTGAAAGCTCTATGATCTCAGCGTACCACATTCTCTCAGCTTCTCAGCCTGTCTAGAACACAGGCTACTTTTGCACAGTTCCCTGGAAAAATGGCTAGACTTCATCAGACTGCAGAACTGTCTTGGCAATGATGAAAACAGAGATTACTTGCCAAATGGTCACGTGAATGGTTGGTCTGGAAGTGCCCAGCACCCAACAGCCCTGCATGTGTTTGGTACTAGCCTCGCAGGATAAGCCACAGTCTTCTGAAGAGGTTTTAGGTCTGGGACTCACAGGTTTGGAATCTGTTTTTAAAGTTTATGGAACAGCTAAAACAACAACAACAACTACTACTATTTCTTCTTCTTCTTCTTCTTCTTCTTCTTCTTCTTCTTCTTCTTCTTCTTCTTCTTCTTCTTCTTCTTCTTCTTCTTCCCCTCCTCTCTTCTTCCCTCCTCCTCCCTCCTCTTCCCCCTCCTCCTCCCTCCTCTTCCCTCTTCTTTGACAGTGTTCAATGTATCACAGGGTGGCCTCAAACTCCCTTGGTAGCCAAGGATGACCTTGAACTTGCAATTTTCCTGCTTTTGCTTCTGGAGGGCTGGCATAACTGGTGCGCTCTCCTGTTTATGTGACACTGGAGATGGAGCACAGAGTTGTGCATCCTACGTAAACATTATACGAATGTTTACCAGACTCGATTCCCTGAGCTCTGGATTCAGACCGGCTCCACCATGCCCAGATCTACCGGAGTTCTTGTGTGTCAGGAGGGAATTTGTAGCACCATCAACATCATTTGCTCTGATCTCCTGTGCTGCAGATGTCTGGTTTAGATATCTTTGCTAATAAGTTTGCATCTCTTATTTTTTATGCTTCCTTTCATAATTTTTCTAGTTTAAATGAATCTATTGGAATCTATAGAAAGGTTTTTGTTTTTCACTCTTTGACTAAAACCTCTGTTGCCAGTGACCAAGTTGGGTATCTCTTCTTCACATCACGGTGGACAATATTTTCCTGGTAGGAGTTCTACTGAGACCTCCCAGTACCTTAAAAACACAGCCATATTCATGTCTGTATTGTTCCTCAGAGTCACCTAGGGGAATTTTCAGTGACAATGGGATGTCCAAGATGTTCAACATCCTCCCTCATGACCCATTGTTTTAGTCAGGGTTTCTATTCCTGCACAAACATCATGACCAAGAAGCAAGTTGGGGAGAAAAGGGTTTATTCAGCTTATTCTTCCATATTGCTATTCATCACCAAAGGAAGTCAGGATTGGAACTCAAGCAGGTCAGGAAGCAGGAGCTGATGCAGAACCATGGAGAGATGTTCCTTACTGGCTTGCTTCCCCTGGCTTGCTCAGCTTGCTTTCTTATTGAACCCAACACTACCAGCCCAGGGATGGTACCACCCACAAGGGGCCCTCCCACCTTGATCACTAATTGAGAAAATGCCTTACAGCTGGATCTCATGGAGGCATTTCCTCAACTGAAACTCCTTTCTCTGTGATAACTCCAGCTTGTGTCAAATTGACATATAAAACCAGCCAGGACACCCATTTTCCTACTACTGAGTGACAAAGGAAGGAAGCTCTGTGTGGGTGGAGGAAATTCAGTTTTCCATGAGGTGAGGACTGAGGTCTTTCCTGTTGGGGATGTTTCAAATGTAAATTGGAGCATGCCTTTAATTGGTTGTAAGGCTTCCTCCCTGTCTGTCTCTCTGGTTTTCATTAGTGTTATGCTTGCTTTTTCTCCCCATATGTGTCTTCCATCAGTCATGGAAACACTCGGGCTATCTTCTGCTTCTTTCCTCCTTCTAGACAATGGGTTTTAATAGGTATTAGACACTTTGACTATGTCCCGCATGTTTAATCTCTTCTTCCCTTTTGGAAGTCAAACCCAGGAACCTAGGCCTGATGCTTTTATGGTCTGTCAGTAATTCCTAATTCCTATTGTATATTCTCCAACTTTGAAACATGTTCTCTCCCACTGTTTTTCTTTCCCATGCCTCAATTTGGATGCTTTCTATTGTAAATAGAATGCTTCACTATTACAGTCAGTGAAGATGAGAGGCCTTTATTCTGCCTGTTAAACTTGCTGGCAACTCCAGCTAATGAGCTCCTAATTCAAACATTATCTTTTCTATTGGAGAACATCATTTAGTTAATATTTTTGTAGTTTATGAGCTATGTTAAAAATCATCTTTATTATCGTAGCTAATATCCATCTTTTTCTATCATTAGAAATGCATTGAAAATAGTTATTTTATAAAGTTTGTCTGCTAATGTTAACATCTGGATCCATGGCCCATTGGCTCTGTGGTCACACTTTCACTCTTTCTTGCCTTTGGGTCATATGGCTTTTTTCTTTTGTGTGGCTAGTGATTTTCAAAATTTTCCTCCCTTCTAGATAGGACTTAATCCTTTTCTCTGGGGGGTGGGGGGCAGAAGAGCAGCAGATACTCTGTCACAACCAAGGCCAGAGCTGGGCTAATAGCTGGTTAGATTTATTTGTTTGTTTTGTTTTGTTTTTTGAGATGGTGTTTGTGTAACAGCCCTGGCTGTCCTTGAAGACACTCTGTAGACCAGGCTGACCTCGAACTCATAGGAATTAAAGGTGTGGGCCACCATGCCCAATAACAATAGCAGCTGGTTAGTAAAGCCCACCAGTAAACATTGATTAACCTTGGACCTTCCAGGATGTTTTGTTCTCTTGTTGCCTTAAGGAATATTTTATCTTTTAATTATATGTGTGTTTATGCTTGTGTCCATGAATCCAGTATCCGTAGCGGCCAGAAGAGGGCATCAGATTCCACAGAGATACAGTTAGAGGTGGTTGTGAGCCACCAGGGTGGGCACTGAGAACCTGGGTTCTCTGTAAGAGCAGCAAGCTCTCTTAAACACGGAGCCATCTCTCCAGATCCTCATTTTTTTGTATTAAAAAGAGATACAATATTTTCTACAAGATATGTTTAATTGAAGTTGCAAAATTTAAATTCTTGTATTATGAGCCTGTGCTTTCCAGAAGTTTCTATTGATGTTTTCACTACCGCTAAAACCAAGAAGTAGTCATCTGTGTTTTTGAGAACTCCCAAATGTTTGAACGACACTACCTTGGTCGTCTGGTGGTGGCCTTCTGTGCAACCTCCCACTGTACTTTACATTCTCCTCTTTTCACTCTCCTTTCCAAACCCAGATAAGCTGCTCTCCCAGGGGACCATCAGCCAGTTTCCCTCTCCACAGTCTATCCTTTATGAGCCTTTGCCAGTTCTCAGACTTGGCATCTCTATACTGCTCCCAAACAGGTGCTGCCAGAGGCCTGAGAGCGGACCTGTGGACCACCAAGTACTGGGACTATAACTGATGGAGCTCCTCAGTTGCTGGCCTCTGACACCTGTCACTGTGACACCGTCACTGCCCTTGTGCCAAGGACACTCCTTTACCGGGGTTGCCCCTAGTCAGTGAAAGAGGGTCTCAAGGATGTAAAGCAAACCCAGAAGACCCCTCCCACCTGACTGCCGTTAAGGGCTTCATGATGATTTAGGCTGAACTTCCTTCTGCTCTAAAGTTCAGCTTCTTCTCAGCCGGCCTTCATAGGCATCTGATGGGTATCCCTTCCCCAGCTCTTTCCTCGTGTTCTCTTACAATAAGATCATTGCAGGTGTGATGCCATCTTTTCTGCATCTTGGAAGACCTGGATTCTTACAGGTTATTTTCTGTATTTTATCATCTGGGTATCTGTCCCATGTGGGACAGCCACCAGTGAACTCAGCTCATTTGGAAGCATATGTCTCAATATTTTGAATGATTAATCTGTCTTCCCACAAATATTTCTCTGCTTTTTAAACTTGTCTTCAAGCTGGGAATAATAGTGTTAGTTTACACAGAAGGCCAAGCAATTAAGAGTCAAATTTCCCCTGTGCTTTCAAATTTGAGGTACAGGTATAAGATAAATAAGACTTATAATAGGACATAAAAGTCAAGTTTCTTTTCCTTTTCTTGAAATAAATCTTACCAAGGCACTGGCCTGTGCATTTCAGAGAGAATCTCAGAGATAGATGCTGGTGTAGGTAGGTAAATTAAGATGAATATTTATTTATTTATTTATTTATTTATTTATTTATTTATTTATTTGAGATGGGTGATTATGTAGCCCAGTGTATCATGTAGTTTTTTACTACCCTGCTTTAAGCTCTGTGTGAACCATGCAACCAGTCCCACCCAGGTTCCTTGGATCTGCGGATGAAAGATATGGTATATTTTCAACCTGCCTTCTTAGCTCAATTGCTGGGTACTGCTAATCTCCCACAGCTATCGTGTCCTTCCCAGTACTCTTAGCTGAGCACCTCTCAATCTACTCTCAGCTTCAGTTGTTTAGTTATCTTTAATACCACCTCAACACCCTAACATCCTGCTTCTCCCAAGGTCTTACATGACTGTGAAAAATACCTTTTCTCCCCTGCATCATCTCCCCTCCCCCTGTGGGGGTCCGGAAGTCCCACCTCTTTCCTTCTGCCCAACAATTGGCCCCTGGCATCTTTACTGATGGATCAAGAACCAATTAGAGAACAGGACCTTAGCATCAGAATCACCTCCTATAGCCCAATGTGGCCTTGAACTCATGATCTTCCTGCCTCAGCCTATGAGTACTTCATGTAGGTGTGTATCCTGTGATCTGTTGGTGACTGAGTTAGTTTCTACCTCAAACGGGCTTCCTCTTACAAGGGGCCAGTGGCTAACTGCTCATAAGACAGTCACTACACTGTAAGTGTGTTTGTGGACCTGAAGGAAGCCACAAGTCTTTGAAGAGACCTGCCAGTCCTGCTAGGTTGCAAGGGCCTCAGCATCTTTGAGTCAGGCATCCTGGTTGAGACTGTCTTTAGGTAGTTGTAGGGCTGTACAGATATGCTTTGCTGTTGGAGCAGGGAATGATTTGGGTGGCTTTTGCCTTGAGGATGGATCTAAGTTACTTAAGGTTCTGAGGCGTTAGATAAAGCATCTCATCTCCCAATTCTTCCCCTAATTAATTATGGCACCGTTGCTCTTTCATTATCTCCAGTTTTCTAAGCCTTCAGAGCCACAGTAACCTTGTCTTTTGCAAGAATAATGCTGTTGCCCTTTGCAGAGAACACCTCTCTGAGTGTAAGCAGGGAAGTGGGACCTGACTTGCAGGAAAGCAGTTGTCTGTGCACTGGGACCCTAGGAAGCTCTGTTAACACGTCAAGGGCACTGGAGCTGAATGCCTGGGAGAGGCCATGAATAACACTCCCTTGGAGCTCCTTCAAGCAGCAAGAGCTTCCAAAGCTGAATAGTGCTGCAGCTTTAAGGAGCTCCATGGCCCAGAGAGCATGAGGCATTGGGACACTAGGAGCTTCCTATCCTATTTTCAGAGCAAGGTCCTTACCTTTTTTTCTTTTGAGTTTTTCGAGACAGGGTTTCTCTGTATAGCTCTGGCTGTCCTGGAACTCACTTTGTAGACCAGGCTGGCCTTGAACTCAGAAATCCACCTGCCTCTGCCTCCCGACTGCTAGGATTAAAGGTGTGCGCCGCCATGCCCAGCAAGTCCTTACTTTTGCTTGGACTTTCTAGAATCCCACCTTGATTGGGATCAGATCTCCCAGGGTGCTGAGGCCCATGCACAGAAGGAAGCATTTCAGGAGACATGACAGTTCAGAGCTAGGCACTGTAGGACTGCTAGAAGTGAGCTATGAGTTTTTAGATTTTCCTAGAGAGTCATGAACAAATGTCTACTTGCTGCAGATAGAACCATGTAGTGAGACTCTTGGTATCTTTTAAAACCCAGTTATGTTATGTGAGTATGTTTTCGTTTCAATCCTAGGTGTGGGACATGAAGCTGCTTTCAGGCTGTCCACAGCAGTTAACTATGATTTGTCTTGTACTCTGCAGAGGCGTGATTCTGTTGGCTGACAATAGTTTGAATTTGGAATTCTGAGGACTCTTCAGAGGCTGTAAAAATGTCTGAGCCCTAAGAGGCTGCAGAGACCGCTGCTGCCCTTGCTGCCCCTGCTACTCCCCCTGCTACTGCCCCTGCTACTGCCCCTGCTGCCCCCGAGGCTGCTGCTTTTGCTGAATTGGTGCTTTTCTATTTGCTGGATTGCTGGATTGCTCGTTGTCGATATCTGGATGATGAAGACTGGACTTGCCTCAAGGAACTCAGCAGGAAGTAGTCTAAAGAGATCTATGCCCCCTTTCTCCTCTCATATTTCTTGCCTACCTAGTGTTGGGTTGGAAGGAATTGAGATGGAGAAGGGTGGTAGATATAAGAACCCAGTGAAGTAGCCAGAAAGTATGACTATAGGACACTGACAGATGACCAATGAAAGATCCCATTCAAGTTTAGTGTAATGAACCAGTGAGTTTATTGAGGTGACACAGCAGAGGGAGTGAGGGGTTCCTTATGGGAGCATGGGGGGCTCAAAGGCTGCTTTATCACCACACAGCCCATAGGTAAGACATGGATAAGGACCTGGGAGCTTTCTGCACAACCTGCAGACAGCATGGCTGGCCAGTCTCCTCTCCCCAGCAATTCTTACTGTTTAGGTAACATTGGGGTAGGGCTTGGTGGATCTTGTTTCTTAAGCCTGGGGAGTTGAGAGAGCTTTTCTCCTCCTATCAGGAGGGCATGTTTTAGTTCAGCAGGAACTAGAGATGATGGAAGAGATGCCAAAGCATTTGAAGTTTAATTGCTGTCCAATGCTGAGGGTCACCTTTTAGATAGTGTGGCCAACGGGTTATTGCATCTTTGTAACCTTTCCCATGCACACCCATTTCCCCAGCTTAACTCTATGCATACAAGCATACAGGACCTGGCCCAGTCTGTGTGTTCCACTGGTCCAGACACACAAAATTCTCAGAAGTCTTTTAACACGTTCTAGCCCCTGTGTCCCCCTGGCAGCTTGGACTGAATGTCAGTAGCACAGCCCCAGAATCTGAGTCCCTGCCTTTAGAGGGCTCCCAAGCCCATCTATTTCTGCTTTGTTTCCCCAATCCCACGGGACTGGGGCAAGGGAAAGACATGGGAGCCCAGCAGAGGAGCTGACATGATTGGAATGTTCTCCTGGCTTCTGCGATCCTTCCCAGACATTTTTTGCCTGAGGCTATCATCGTGGTTGCTCTGTTGTCCTTTGAGCCCAGGTCTGCAGACATGGGACAGTGGAGAGTGCTTGCAGATCTGAGCAGAGTAAACACCGTGCAGAGCTGACTCCTACTCAACTCCTCTTGCCTGACATTGCATTGCCAAATCTCCTAGAAGATTTGGGCACCAGAGGGGCCCTGGCCTGTCTGTGTACTTGCTGAATTTCCTCCACTTCTCTTCCCACACCTCTTCTCCATACTCAGCCCTGCATCTCAGGTCCCAACCTTGTCAACTCCATCCTCTTTTTCTCTTTCTTTCTAGCCTGATGCCATTCACTGTCTGGACATCTTCCTTACTAACATCCTTGTTGTGTCCAAATTCTAAGCCCAGTTTCCAGTGGCCCAAAGAGTCTGGCCTTTCCCACCAATGTCTTTATCACATGAATTTCATGGCTAATCTGCATTGTTTCTCTCTTTAATTTTAAGCTTTGGTTGTCAGAAGTCTATCTATCTATCTATCTATCTATCTATCTATCTATCTATCTATGTGTATTATGTGTGTATGTGCAGGTATGCAGCTGACACAGTATACATTTGAACAACCTCTTGCAGTCACTTCTCTCTCTCCACAGGTACCTGGTTTCTGGGATTGAACTCAGGTTGTTGGTCTTGCAGAGTCTTTGCCCACTGACTTGTCTACTTTGAATTTCTATTCTTAATTTATTATGTTATTGTTTAAATTGCTTTTCTGGGATAGATATAAGCAATTTTTACTTTTTCTGTTTAGGTCCCAATGACAAACTAATGTGTGAGTCCACCAAAGTTCACTTTGAGCACCAATGTGTTTATTGTGCTTAAAGATCATGGGTGAGGGAGCTATGGCAGGTACATCATCAAGCGGTCACACTTGACTGTTAGCATCCAGTAGGGATGATGGCTACCCTACAGCTGTGTAGACAGAACCCCCCCTCCATTCATCCTTCCATACCTATATTCTCTAGCCTTTTCAATAGGACCACAAGCAATTACAGGGGAATTACACATTACTAGTTAGAAGGGGTATCCATGATCCTCCTGGCCCCTCTTTCTATAAGGGTAGGTAAATAGGCAACAGGCCCAGCTGTGATGATTTTTTTCAAGCAGGCCAAGAAGAACTCCAGAAAATGGTGACAGTTTGGCTTGAGGGATAAGCCTGTACAATGTGTGGTGAAATACACATAGCATAAAACTGACCACTTAAACTGTGGTAAAGTTAACAGTTCTGTGACATTTACTACATTCCTGATGCTTTACAACATTCACCTCTAGTCGTGCAAGGATTGCTTCCAGTCCCAAGCAACCCCTAACTCGACATTGTGTCTCTATAACTTGCCTTGGAAATTTTATACACGCAGACCCATTGGCATCTTGTTTCTTATACCTTGAATAGTGTCAAGGTCAGCTGTGTTGTCACCAGTCTCAGTGCTACCTTTTTTAAAGGCCAGATGCAAACCTATCATGTGGACAAACAATGTTTCATGCTTGTATTTGTTGACAAGGTTCCAAAAGTTTCCACCACTGGGCTTCTGTGAACAGTGCTGCTATGAATATTCAGGGACAGATTTTGTTTGGATGATGTTTTTAATTCTTTCAGGCAGACACCTAGGAGTGGGCTTACTGGTTTAGGCAGTTAGTCCAAGTTTGGTTTACTGAGGAGCTGCCATGTTGCTTTCCCCGGCAGCTGCACCTTGTCATCTTCACCAGCAGCACCGAAGATCCTAATCTGTACATACTCAACAACCCTTGTTACTTTCTTCTTCTTCTTCTTCTTCTTCTTCTTCTTCTTCTTCTTCTTCTTCTTCTTCTTCTTCTTCTTCTTCTTCTTCTTCTTCTTCCTCTTCCTCTTCCTCTTCCTCTTCCTCTTCCTCTTCTCCTCCTCCTCCACCTCCACCTCCACCTCCTCTTCTTCCAGCATCATTGCCATTGTATACCAACAGGCAGCTGATACGCAGTTCACAGTTATAGTTTCAGGGATGTGTCTGGAAGCAAAAGAGCCAAGGAAGGGAATAGCTTGCCACAGGAGAGGCCACCTGCTGCCCTGTCAGATTTGCTGAGCTTCTGTGGGTAGCTCTCAGAAGGGTCACTGTATTAGACCTTCTATTGTGACAAAAATGGCTGATAGCTAGTGATATGGCTCAGCAGGTAAAGGTACTTGTCTCTAAGTCTGTTGACCTGAATTTAATCCCTGGAATGCACACAGGAAAAAAAAAAAGGAGAGAACTGAGTCTCATAAATTTTTCTCTGCCCCACATGCAAGCACAATAGCACCTCCTCAATAAAACATATGCAAAAAATTAAAAAAATATTTGACAGAAAACTAGAAGCAAGGAAGGATTTATTTTGCTCATGGTTTCAATCCATCATGGCTGACTATTGTTTCTGGCTCTATGGTAATATAGAAAACCACAGCAGTGGTATCAGGTGTCAAGTCTATTATTCTCATGGTGGACAGGAAATAAAGACATGGAAGATAAGCCAGGACCAGGGCAAGATATAGCTCAAGGACATTGTCCCAGTGACCTACTTCCTCCAGTGAGTTCTTATGTGCTACATTTTAGTACATCCCAATAACATGGCTGTATTATGAATCCACCAAGAGATTGATTTCAGCCATTTCAGTCAGTGCTCCCATGGATCCAATCATCCCCAGAGCCTACCAACTGACAATCATGTCCCAATACATTAGTAGGTATGTGACACTGCATATTGGAAATACACTAGTTCACCTTCTTCACCCTCTGTCATAGGACTGTTAGAGCAAACTGCCATGATCGTGGGTAGGATTGCTCTTTGCAGGAGTCTAAGATCCTGAGTTTCTCTTACATCTTGTGTACACCTCTTACATCTCTAACACCTGCTCCACATGGAATCTTTTTTAAAAAAAGATTGAGTTATTTGTAATCTTTTTTTAAAAAAAAGATTTACTTGTTTGTGAGTACACTATTGCTGTCTTCAGACACACCAGAAGAGAATGCTACCATTACAGATGATTATGAGTCACCATGTGGTTGCTGGGAATTGAACTCAGGACCTCTAGAAGATCAGTCAGTGCTCTTAACCACTGTACCATATCTCTAGCCCCCCAACATGGAATCTTTTAAAGTTTTGTTTGTTAAACAGGGGGTTCATGTAGCTAAGGCTGCCCTTGAACTCCTGATCTCCTGCCCCACTTCCCAAGTGCTGAGATTACAGGCAAGCAACCCTAACATTTGGCTCTATACAGAATCTGGGGAATATCATCTTGGCCTGTAATGTGCCTGCATGCTAGTGCAAGCTCACATACAGGCCACAGAGACTCCTGCTTTCTGTTTTCCTTCCCTTTCCCTGCGTGACTACCTACTCACTGTGACTCCAGCCTCCTGGGTGTCTTTTAGTACCTTCAAATGCTGTGCATGAGAGTCAGCTTTCATGTTAGATCATGAAATAAATATACATATTAAATTCTTTTTGCATATGTTTTTTGAGGAGGTGCTACAGTGCTTGTATGTATCTATGTATATATGGGCTTCAAGGGCTGATTTCATGTGAGATCATATGAGGGTAGTTTGGATATTGCTAACTATTACAGAAACCTAGGGCATGTGACATTGCATATTGGAAATACACTAGTTCACCCTCTGTCACAGGACTGTTGGAGCAAACTGCCACGTGACTTCCTACTCACTGTGACTCCAGCCTCCTGGGTGTCTTTTAGTATCTTCAAATGCTGTGAAGATTACAGAAACTATTACAGAAACCTAGGGCACAGTCCAGCCCTTTGGGTGTCTGTCTGCCTTATCTTTCATTGGGAGGCAACCATAACTGAAACCCCCCTTAGCAAATGGTGCCATATTCCTGTCCCTGTGGCACAGCTGGGGCCACAAACCCCATGTCACATTGGTTCAGATGATTGCTTGAAAGCAGTATGAGCCAACGTCTGATGGCATAAAATAGGAATTTAAATTCACCTGGAAGGTGTGGAGGTCACGGATAGAAGGAAAGCTGAAGAGTGAGGCTTCTGATGAGTTGTATATGGGACACAAGGGTAGCCTATAATGTGAGATATCACAGTGAGATAGACCATGCCGGGAGGCTAGGCAGAAGAAGGGGGGCTGAAGTTTACAATCCCATCATCACTGTGTCCATCATTGAGTGATAAGTCCCCAAGGCCAAGTGTAGGTTCCATAGTTGGAGAGCAACCAAATGTAGTAGCTGCCTAGTTCCAGGCTAGTTGGGAATTCTTTACCAGATTAATTTCTGTGTGAGTGCTAGAGACTTCCAAGAAGAAGGGTCCTCCTGACTTGTGTTTCTTCATTGAACAGGAGTTTTCAGAGAAACACATACCCATGTTAAAGAGTCAAGGCCAATTGATGAGTTAGAAGTCTGTAGAGAGTTGGAATGGTACAGATCCAGAGTTAAATTATCTTGGGCTTTCTGTAGTCCCTTTAATAGACATTTATTGCTAACCTCTGTGCCAGAACTAACATCCCTGTGATTGTCAGGTAAGGCATTGTGGAATGTATTAGTTTAGTAGGTCATGACCTTCCAACCCATCCCAGAGTTAAGAATGTCATCAGACAGCATCTGACTGTAACCTGCCCACATGTTGTTCCCACCAATGTTTTGGAAAAGTACCTTGAGTGTTGACATTATTTTTCCCTTTGTCTGTAAAAACATCATGAAACTATTTTCACTCTTGAACATGGTATTCATAGTATTTGGCTTAATCTGTATCTGCATTCCTGGCCATGCTCTCTCCTGATTGGTTGGAGAGTAAACCATTACTTATTCCCTTTGAGGTAAGCAGTGTTTGTGGTGATACTCTTAAGTGAGCTCTGTAGGTGAACCTTCCATCAACATCTCATGAAGAAGTTGGCGTGCAGTGTCTCACCCACCCCATGGACTCAGTAATCTCTAGGAACTGGGAGAAGGGCTGAAGAGGTGACTCCCGAGGTTAAGAGCCCTTGCTGCTCATGTAGAGGACCTGAATTTAGTTTAAACTCCAGGGAATCCCAATGCTGTCTTTTGGCCTCTTCAGGTATACCTCCATACATATATATTCACATAAACAAAAATAAATTCTTAAGATAACCCTAGAGACTGGAGAGATGGTTCTGTGATTAAGAGTTCTTGTTATTCATGGTTCCAAGTACCAACACAGCAGCTGATGATCATCTATAATTTCAGTTCCAAGAGATCTGATGACTTTTTCTGGCATCCATGGGCACCAGGCATGTTGTGCACAGACATTTCAGGGAGGCAAAACACTCATACACATCAAATATAAGTACATTTTAAAAGGGAAGGAGGGCTCTGACCCTGGATTTCAGTACATTTCCTTGGTGGTTGTTAGCATGAGCTTGGCCCTGGCATACCCTTTGAGAACTTCAGGTTCAAGATCAGAGTTCTGATTGTTCTCTCACTCCCTATATATTGCAACTCAGAAAGCTCTATGTGAGAAGCAAACTTTACCAGAAACCTCTATGTGTGGCTGTATTCTGTGACAGGGAAGGGACTGCTGTGAGCAGAGGCAGCAGAGCTGGCCTTGGTGGCCATGAAAACATTTTCTCCATTAGCCAAAGCTGAAACCCATGTCGCTTTGGGGCTTTGGCTAAGTGGGACCTTCTTTTTGTAACAAGTGATAATATAGTGTGTTTGTTGAGTGACTAATTCTTGCATTGAACCCTAGAGTTCAGAAATGGTGATGCTTTCTTTATACTGCACTAGATATCACAAATCATGAGAAAGAGGCACAGGGATAGGTTAAAACTGGCCCTTGGGCACACAGCTGGTGGGGGCTGATCTGGGAGAGAGTCCAGGGCACATGGCTGCACAACCAGCCTTTCAATGCCATGCTGCCTCTGATTTGTTGATGCATAATTTTTACAATTAGTAGAAGGACTGCCAGCAGGGTCATATGACAATGTCCTGGTACTTTGGCTTCTATTCTGGTTGGTCAGAGAAGTGTGGTTCTATGGCTTCTTCTATTTTGCTTGGTCAGGGCAGTGTGGTTCTACTGAAATCCAGATGCTGGTAATGAGAGGTATCCAGGACACTGCCTCTGCACTCATAGTTCTGGCTCTGGGGAGGGCTAAAAAAGATTAAGAACATGATGCTGGTGGGTAGTATAGTCTCCTAACTTCTTGGCTCAGTGTGATCATCTTCCTGTATTAAGGCCTAATGTCTTACATGGAACCCTGGCAATTGCTGGTAACCAATGCGCAGCTGGCCTGGTGTATGTGCCTTCTCTTAGGGATTTCTCTTCTGCACTATGCCCAGAGCACGTGTTCCATTTACTTAATTTGGTTTTACTTACAGCCTTGCTTTATTATGCCCAGGCTTCTTTAATAAAATACATACTGTGTGGCCTAAGCAATAGAAATTGATAGCTTGGAGCTCTAAGAGCAAGGGCAAAACCCCCAGTTCTGGGAGCCCCAGCAGGTTCTCACTTGGCCACCTGACTCAACTCACCAGTTAAAGACCAGTAATGGCTGAAAGCAGAGAGAAGAAATAATCAATAGGTCAGGAAGAAGATCAAATAAAGGATTCCAGGAATCTCCAAGTCCGTCTTTGGGGTACCTATGTAAGCTCTATGTTTAAATAGAGGAAGAGAGGAGGCAGGGAACAGGAAACACACCGAGTCAAGCAGCCATGTCCAGGTGTGAACTGGTTGACTGTTGTCCCCATCCTGGCTCTACAGAAGAGTCTGGGAATGATGGCATTGACGTCATTGCTTGAAGGTCATTCTGGTTCCTTTGAGAAGACGGTGCAGCCTCACCATGTAGAGAATCATTGTCAGTTGAGGAGTACTGTGACCCGGCTCTGGGAGACTTTTGTAGCTCCTAGGTTCCAAGGTGACTGCAGGTTTTGGACGTTAACTCTGAGCCTTTTTAGCCTTTCAGGGATTGAAGCCGGCTTGGCCAGGGCCACCCTTTTTTGATGGACATTACTGGATGATTATCATGCCCAGGCAGACTCCAGCAGAAGTCTGATCAAAGAAAAGGAGACAGGCTCAGCATGAAGCCAGGTCCTCTGCTGTGGCCTTGTGGACCCTCCTCAGAAGCAATGCCCCTTTGAAGAAGCAGATTCTGATGCCAATAAAAGCAGGTTTTATGAAGCAACTTCTCTTGACTTGGAGGTGGCTGCCAAGTTGACAAATGCACATGTGACCTAGTTGGGTATAGGGACTGCTCTCTGGTGCCTGTTCTTACAAGAACACTAACACCATCATGGCGCTGTCCTGATGATTTCATCCATACCAGTTATACCAAACCAAAGGCCCGGTCTCTAAATACCTGCTACAGCCAGATACGGAAGACACACTGAAGTTTTTATTTAATGTTCCAAGATTAGCTCACTAAATTGAAGTGCTGTGTACTTTGACTGTTGGTCAAGTCCACAGCCTGACTCATATGTTGGTGTAATGAATTCAGAACTATAATTTGGGACTTTCTGGCAAGAGGGAAGCCAGTTCCATTTTTAGAGAAAACTGAAAGGCATATTTCTCTTAGCATTGTGTTGAGCCCTTGGGCGTTCATAGTCACACATTTTATCTGATTGAGATACCACTCAGGAAAGAGTCCATTAGCAACACCAGGCCATTGCTGACCTCTCAGATGTGATGTGTCTTTCTCTTTGTCTTAAACATGAAAGTTTTAGTAATTTCAAATGTATGGTGTAGGTTTTTAACTTTTTCCTGAACTTTAAAACCAAAACTAATATGTAGTACTTTTTATGACATTTATAAAATAACTTGGAATATCTTTTGAAGAATTATAAATCATCACAAATATAGAAGATCACTACTCATATTTCTTTACCTTTCTTTCTTTCTTTCTTTCTTTCTTTCTTTCTTTCTTTCTTTCTTTGTTAGTGATAGGGATTAAACGTAGGGCCTTGAACATACAAGGCAAACACTCTATCACTAAGCTACATCCTCACCCTTGTCCCTTCTTAGTGGGTGCTTAGTTCAATTAATCTCAGCCCTCAGGAGGTAAAGGTAGGCAGATCTCCAAGTTCCAGGCATATATACATGAATTATTGAACATGAGCATGGACAGGAACCTCAAGGTTGTTTTGTTTTAGCCTCTGATGTCCAACTGGGTATTATAGTTTTGTTTCTGTTGCCGAGATAAAAATACTCTGAAAAAAGCAAATTAAAGAAGAAAGGGTTTATTTGCCTCATAGTTCCAGATAATAGTCTATTGTTGCAGAAAAATTTAAGGCAGGAGAAGCTTGAAGGATTTGGCCACAGTCAAGCAGAAAGTGAGGAATCAATGATGCATGCTAGTGCTCTTCTCACTTTCTCCTCTCTAGGATCCCTGCCTAGGGAATGGTGATACCCACAGTGGGCAGCTCTTTCTGCTTCACTTAACATAACCATAACATAATCAACACCTAATCTAGATAGTTCCTCATTGAGACTTCCTTCCCAGATGATTCTAGAGTCTGTCAAGTTGATAACTAAAAGTAACCATCACACTGGGTAAAGTAACTTTAGCCTTAGTCACCTTAGTCAGGAGCACATAGCTCTATACTGTATCTTGTTTCATAAACTTCTATTTCCTAATATCATTGTGATGTTATGGCTGGCAAACAAATAAATGTCTTACCCCTGAAAAGCATTTGTCCACTCAGCATCTAATCCTATGCACCCCTCCCTTGCACCTTGGACCTGGTGTTAATTTTTTTCCTATGTAGAAAAGGAATGAGAGAGGAGTCTCCCCAGCCACCAGATCTCTTTGTTACTTCCATATTATGAGATGAGTCCAGGAAATTCTTATAGTCTCAAGGCTCTCATGGTTCAACTTGAGGTTTGAAATCATCAAAGTTATATAGATGAGTTGTGATACCAGCAGACTTCCTGGTGCCCTGCCCCGCTATCCACCTATGTGAGTGAACACCTTCTCTAATGACGGTATGTTTGTCAAAACTAAGAAACTGGCATTGGCATAGTGTTAATAAAGCTATGCACCTGGTTATATAACTGCAGATTTTCCATTAATGTTCCTTTTGGTTTGGGGATTGAATCTAGGACCCCCTTAGCATACAGCTTCCAAGGTACTTATTCTATAGTCTGAGGAATGGCCCCAGTTTCTATTGTCGTCCCTAACATCATTGCTTACAGAATATTGCCAATCTTGATGTAGGGTGTTTGCTCATGATTAGGCTGGAGATAGGAATTTAGTGGCAAAATACTACCGTGACTCTGTACTCTTCTTTATGTCCTATGAGGGCCACATGATGATATCATGAGTCATAACAGTTGATGTTAGCCTTGGTGCTCAGGGACAGGGAAATTTTCACAATACACTGAATATTTTCCCCTCTCTATATACAGCTTGTTGAGAAATCTTATTTAAAGGGGTGCGTGGATTATATATAAAACTGAGGCACAGGGGCTGGGGAAATAGCTCATCTGAGAAATAGCTTGTCATCAAGCACAAAGACCTGAGTTTTATCCCTAGAACCCACACAAAAGAAGATAGAAAGCCAGGAGAGATGGCCCATGCTTGTAATACCAGCACTAGGAGCACAGAAAACAGGCAGATTCCTGATGCTTGCTAGACAAGATGGCCTAACCTACTTGCTTAGTTTCAGGCCAGTGAGAGGGTGGCAGAAGACACACAAGTTGTCCTCTGGCTTCTACACAAATACACACACACACACACACACACACATGTACACTCTTCACAAAAATTCGCTTTACTTGGTTGGTGCTTCTTGCCAACTAGAGAGAAGTCAGCTCCACAGATTGTCAGCTATTAGCTACATTGGAAGCCTGGGTCTCCGCTTCACAGCCATGGATCTTGGGTGTGGAATCCAGCAACACTGGGAAACTCTCAGAAACGCAAATTGGCATGTTCTACCCAACAGTAGCTTGGCCCTAATGCAGCTGGAAACAGCAGTCTGAATTATGACCAGTCTTCCATGGGCTTCTGAGAAAGCTCTTGGGAAATACCCAATGTCCTCTTGGGAGTGCGGTCCAGCACTGAGAGTTCTCTGTTTCCTTGGTCATTTTCCTGTGCAGTAGACACTGAGAGTTTGGCCTCCTTAGACACAGGCAGTGTTCCAAACTTACAGCTGAAACATCATCTGAATAATGCTGACTTCTATTGTTTATGACAGATTTTTTCTCATCTCCCTAATAGGTATCATAAAAGAATAGAAATGTAATTTCCCAGTTAACTTGTATTTAACATGAAAAATGCCTAGCTCAAGTCAAAGCAAAGGGAAGGAGTCTTTCAAAGGCTAACAGCCTTCCCCTCAGCCTTTTTTCTCCTCAGTTAGTTATCTTCAGGGTATCTTTCTCCTACGCTGGGATACTTCCACAGATCTAGCCTAGTAGGTAAAGTGAGGCAGTCATTGGGATTTAGGTCATTTCATTCCTAGTGTGAGTATTTGCACAGGTTGACCTGGTTCAGAATTACCCCCACCTCCCACCCCCTCCACCACTACCTCTTCCCTCCCAGGCCTACCTCCAACTCACCCCCACCTATTCCTCTTCTTCCTCCTCTGCTTCTTCCTCCTTCTTTTCTGAGTCAGTCTCTCTGTGTGTCTCTGTGTGTCTCTGTGTGTCTCTGTCTCTGTCTCTGTCTCTCTCTCTCTCTCTCTCTCTCTCTCACACACACACACACACACACACACACACTGATCTGACAGCTCATCCTCAAGGAGTCCTTTCTCAACAGTGTGCTCCTGAGTTACTCACCAGATCAGAACTTCTGAGAAAGAATTCTAAAAGGTGATGGTGATGTCATGTGGGGAGCAGGTTTTGTATTTTCACTTTCCGTGATCCCTGTGGAGATCTTAGGCAAGCCTTGTTAGACAGGTTTCTGCACGTTTGAGGGGCACTGGGTGGCCCCTTCCTCATAATGAGAAGCTTGTAAGGCCTGGAATTGAAACTGCAGGACTCTGATTACTCTTCAAAAGGATGGGCTCTGAGCCTTGTCTTTGCCCTTGAGTGGAGACATGACATCCGCCCAAAGTTTGTACAAATATTGTACAGCTGGAGGCGATATGATAAAGAACAAAGACATAGCATTATCTGTTCCCTGACCAATCCAAGTGGGCCTGCCAATCACCTGGGCAGGAAAGCATCCCTAGGAAGGCCATTTGTTCAATACATTTCACCAAATAAGATAAAACCTATGTAAACATGGAGGTTGGCACAATGGTCCCTCTGACTAATAATGTCCACTCTCACCCGTCAAGTGTCCCCTATACAGTGATCTCTCTGTCCATGGTTTACTCCTGCCTCTTGAGTGTTTTCCCTGACATTAGTTCCTCTCACTATTGTCTACTCTCATCTCTCAAGACTACACCCTACACAATGGCTGCTCTGTTCACCCCTTCCCCTAAAGTATGTTCCTCTGCATTTTTCCTTGTCACCCTTGAGAGCTGCCTGTTATTCTATGATTAAAGTCTGTCTTTCCTCCTATACTATGTTCTGTGTATCCCTCTGAGATCATCTGAGGGAATTTGAAAGGACACCATGAGATCCTGGTAATGCCCCCAGCCTTTGCCCTGGTGACACTGGGGTCTGAGTGATCTGGGGCATTGTAGGAAGTCAGGCTGCCTCCTTGGCCTTGCTACCAGGTGCCAGTTGTGATAGGAACAGACATTGTTAAATGTCCCTGGGCATAGAGACAGCAAAGTCATCTCCAGGCTTAAATACCACCTATCTCAGATGATATAGGTCATAGCTCTGCCAGTGAATGTCTGCTGTCCTGGGAAGATTAAGGTTTTCAGGAGTATGGGTTGGCTCTTGGGTCTCCCTATTCCTGGCCAATATGACATCTGGGACACCTCTCACCTCCACACCTAAGAGTATTCCCTGTGGGGCTTTCTGAAGGTCCTGGGAATAGAAGTGTGTATCTTACAGATAGAGCAGTGATAGAGTGGTCAGAGTAAGGCACTTCCTGTGCCCTGAGATGGCCTAACATCACTGCTAAAGGAACAGCAGCCCTGCTTTTCTCATTGGCTCTCTGCAACCCTCCTATCCCTGCTTCTGCCCTGCAACAGCCCTGGCTCCTGCTTTCCAAGCTTGCTCCCTCTTGACACCTCGGCCTGTTCCCTCTGTTATCTAGCCTCAGCAGCTCCTTATTGGTGGTCTTAAAGCTGCCAGACCCTGCCTAGATACTGTGCCTTACTGAGCCACTAGGCCTTGAGCACCTCTGGGGAGAGTGGCCATAAGACAGTAGACAAGGCCCAGGAATGATCGTGGACCCTCTTGCTCATACTTCTCCCCTTAAGGCAATACTGGGGCATTGACACTTGGAATATAGGGAGCGGGTATTAGCATACTAGAAGCAGGGGTCTCGGGAAGTCACATGATTAATGTGAAGCAGGTACTTGGAAGTATGAACTCCTAACTTAGTCCCACAAAATCAACAAATACAGGATAGAAGTTGCCTTTGCTTTGTGTCTTCTTTTACTTGGGTCACCTGCCCACTTCCTCACAGGCATGTTAATTCTCCGAGGATGTCCGTCTAACTTGGCTCATCCCAATTCAAACTTGAAGACACAAAGAAAAGCCACTGTCCTAAGCCAGCAGGCACCTTGGATTCTAAGAACAGCAGGACCTAGCAGGAAAGACATCCTACCATACTGACCTTAGGAAGGCCATTATCCATCATGTCAAGGCTGCACTCAGAAGCAGAAGTGACCATCGCCTGAGAACCAGGCTTGTCCCCTGAAACAAGGAGAGCAAGAAGGACTTCTTAGGATCCCCCTGGGAGACTGTCGCTGAGAGGACGTGAGGGACCACACCTTGAGCAGGCCTGCTTACTTACACATACCTCATATCATGTCTGCCCCAACCTACCCTATTTAAATAATATTCATGACAGCACCTTAAGTATGGACTTGGGGGTCACTGGACCCTCTCTACCTGTTCTTCCCAGTATGGTCACATCTGATAAGCCTCCCTCCTGTGTCTGCCTTTCAACACCACTTAGTCCTTGCTGTTCATTGATAGATTGGTGACAGGTGGATGAGCCTAGTTTTGGGGGCTTCTGGAGTCCAGGCTTTTATTTTTCTTTCTAAGATCTCCAGTAAAACACACACACACACACACACACACACACACACACACACACACACACTTATCCTCATTTCTGTTGTACTCAAGTCCTGGAAATGAACTGAGAGCAATCGGTTTTTTCATGGCTGCTTATCTTATTCGTACATGTGTTTCCCACACGCATCCTGAGGCCTACAATTTGCCCCCTTTATATAAATATCTGTGTGGCGTCTTTGAAGAGGGTTTCCTTTTGCTCGGCTTAGCAGGTTAATAGAATCAAATCTTCAAGGCTCACACTACCCTGCAGGCCCATCCCGCTTCCATTCGAGTCTTTACCTTGCAGGCTACTTTGATTCTATTAGTCATCCCGCTGCTGGCCTCTACCAGTGAATTTAGTGTAGAGAGCAGGTATCCGTCATTGGCCTGCTGATAGGATTTCACTGATGCCTTTGAAGGGAGATCCTAGTTTTTCTTTTGGAGATTTCACACCCAGAAGGAAAGAAAAAGGAGTTGTCAGTGGGCATTCTCAGCCTTGACACAGGCCAGGATGTTCCTCGTCCTCCACCTTCATAGTAATAACCCAGGCAGATGGTGGGTTCTGCTTTCTCAACAGGATTCCCTCCCAGAAGACCAATGAACCCTTTATAGTCCACATCTGAAGCCTGGAGCCTGGCAGCCCTAGGAAACCAGATGTTTGTGAAGATGGTCAAGAGGTGTTTACAAGAAGTTGGCCAAAGTGACTTGTTAGAGTGACTGGCTGAGGTTACACAGCTGAGCTATCCCAGTACCCTGGAAAAAGAGTGCAAGACAAAGAGAAGGGCTCTTTCTTCCAAGACCTGTCTTTATTCTTTCCTCTCAGGAAGATTTTGAATGTCAGTCGAATGTCAGTCCTGGCTTTGGATATGGATTTGGCCTCTTGTACCTCAGCTGAAGGTAGATGAATCAATCAGTAGGGTTGGGATTAGTTTCTCCTGCACAAGGGTGATACCTAGGAAAGGGAGAGGCTTCCCACCTGCCTGTCCCAACTCAGGATGGGGAAAAATAGACTTTTTCAGAGGCCAATTCTGGCTAGTGGACATTTTCTTCCTGGGGAAATAATTACTGATGGCAAGGCTGCCTCCAGGGTCATTAGAACTTGTGATTGTCCACAGGGCTCACTGGATCCTCAGAGGGAATGTGGGATGTGTGGAATATGGAGGGTGAGCCTAACACAGAAACAACTAGAGAATGAGACCAACAAGATATACAGAGATGGGGGGATTGTGAAATCCCACGAACTTGAGTGGGAACGAGTTTGTGTTAAGTTTGGGTTCTACAAAGCTTTGTTTAGAAAAAGAGCTCTCTTGGCTTTGAGAGTATAGCTTGTGGACAGTGTTAGAGCCTCCAGATACTACTGTGCTCTTGAACTCCCTGATGATGAAAGAACAGGAAACTGTCTCTACTAGCTCATGTTTCTACTACGTGTAAGACACCTGTAGGCAGAAGCCATAGAGGGAAGAAAGCACTTGGCTTATTGGGCAGATCATTTCCTTCTGTCATCAGCTGGCTGCCACCAGCCTGCTTTGTGTCCTGAGAACCACTGGCTGCACCCAGAGTCTTAATTTCTACTCTGACCAAAGTGGTCTCTTGGCTGGATTAAGTTCTTGCCAGGAGCCATCTAGGATAGCTTAGGCTAGCAGGTGGCCTTCCTGGAGGTGGCCCACCATTTTTGCATGGTCTGTGATGGGGGAGCTCGATGGCAAGGCTCAAAGAAACTTCATCTCAGGATTGCTTCTTGCAGTTGATATACCTTTCTTGTCATTATTAAATTAATATGATAATCCCTGGGCATTACCCCACCCTATTGATAAGATTTCTTGCAGGTCAACATTCAGATCAATGTCCGTGAGTTGATGCTGTTTAGATGAATTAGTGGTTCTATAGGGTTTCTGATTTGATTCAAACAATTTTAGAAAGTTTTAAGAGATTATTTTGCTCTAAGGATGTAATAAAGTTGGAATCAAGAATATAATGTACCCACTCCTCATATAATAAGTAAAAGCTTCATAATAAAAAATAAAATGGGCCTTCATAATCACATTAAAAGGAGAAATAGGCTTGGGACAAATTTGTGTTCAAGGAAAAACATTTAGATCCAAGGGTTAAAGCCATAGGTATGCCCTAAGTAAGAACTGTTGCTTTGAACTTAATACTGACCATTTAGAATGAAACACTGCTTTGAACTTAATATCAACTTCCTTCTGTATCTTCCATTTTATGTAACTTTTTATCTCTGAGATAATTTTCTAAAGAACTTTTTTTCTAAGAAGGTATTTAAAAGGCCAGAGAAAAGAAATCTAAGTTATTGGTTAGATGGTTTGGCTTTTGGGGGCTCTGTGCTACTCACATATCCATCCATCCATCCATCCATCCATCCATCCATCCATCCATCCATCCAAATGTATATTTTTTCTGTTTGTAGGTCTGTATGTATATGTGTATGTGTGTAAATATGCATGAATACTTGTGGAGTTGATTGAGACAGACGGTCAGGCCCAGCCGGGATGTGGGTATATGAATGTATATGTGTCTGTTCATATTGGCCTGTACAAAGCAAATTTTAATTCTTTTTCTTACATTCCTCTCTGGTTCACAAAGAGTTAACCAGCCTAGCCAGGGAGCTTCTGTCTGCCTGGACAGAGATGGGAGCAATAGCAATAATTTTTTTACTAAGTTCCCCACTGCTAGGCAACAGGTGTTAATGGCCCAAGCCAGTGGTTTTTATCCACAGAGAAAGCAAGAAAGTTTTAAGGATTTTTTTTAGAAGTTATCAGCAAGTGTTCAATCTAGTTAGAGAGCTAGAAGGCCAGAGAGCATCAGTCTTTAAAACTATATCCAGAGACTATCAGTCTTTAAAGCTACCTCTGTGTCGAATGCTGTATTCCACTTCAAACCATTCCAGGCTGGGTTGGCTCCTGGCAAGTTCTCCTCTCTGGGTGCTGGGTTCTGAACAATCTAAGTTCACCTGCTGTTATGCTTTTGTAAACACCAATCTTCCTGGTGGGGAACAGTGCAGCAGAAAGCTTCATTGCAGAGGAAAGCACCCAGGAGGCCCAAGCAGCCAGTTTTAGTAGAGATTCTGTTGGATCTGTGAGATGATTGAAACCACCTCCTAGGATCCTGGCAGTGGCTAAGGACCCTTGATATACAAGAAGTTCATCTATGCTTGAGATCAGTTATCACAGGCTGCCTGCAACTAGGGGCTACTCCCCACTATAAAGAAACTTTCCAAGAGCCTCCAAGATACTGACCATGGCCATTACTTCAGGCACTAGGACCAACCCCCAGTGGTCTACTGAGTTGACTATTAGATAGGATTGTGGCTACAAATAATTTACCAGTGGTTTGTGTAGCTCCTTGTTTCTTAGAGTTTTAAGAGCCTGAAGACTACATGTTTGGTTCAATCGGACTTGAAATGCTATCATTGTACTAGCTATTTAACAAACTATGGCTAAAGGTCTGTGTACACAGTTCTCAACATTTTCCTGATGTGTGTACATTTAACTTGGCCAAGCTTTAATCAGGCCCCTCTGAACCTTCTCTTGGACCTGGCTTTGTCTTGACTGTTCTCTTGTCTATGACTTGCCCAGTCTTAGCAAGAATATCTCTACCCTTGATATCTGATCAAATTCTTAATCTCTCAGCTTTGAAGTCTGAACCCTTGGCCTTTAACAAGAATCTTGTTCAGCCCATTTAGTAAAAAGTGCTGACCCTTGATGCTTGTCCTTGTAGTTTTTTACAGTCAACCCCCTTCCCTTACCTCTTGGTCATAAATCCCCCTTGACCTCGTTTGGTTTGAAGTTGAGCTCACTAGCTCACTCCCTCCCCTGTTACAATACAGTTCAATCTATTGCCACAGTCTTAAAGAAGCCATCTTTTGATGTGTTTTTTTTTTTCTATGTGTCTAGATCCCCTTTCCCTTTAATAATGCTACTCTCCAAGGGGAATAAGACAGTATTGTCCCCTCTACTCTAATGAAATGGAGTATTCCATTGTTCAGCAAATTATAATCCTGAGACTAGATCCTGGAGCCTGGCTTCTGATTGGCTGTTTCTCTGCAGGCTGTGTACACTCTATCTTCCACCCACATCTCTTCTGTCAGAAGCTTTATTGAGCTTCTTTGGATTTACTCCTGCTGACAGGAGAACCCACCACAGATGGATGGAGGTAAAGAAAGGGCTTTGAGGATTCATACTGATGTCAGCTTGACTGGATTTAGAATTGCCTAGGGGACATATCACTTGGTGCACCTATTGCAAGTGTCCCCCCAGAAAAACTTAAGTGAGGAGAGAAGACCCACCCTAAATGTGGACAGCACTGTCTTAGCAGATTCAGATCTTGAGACTGACTTAAAAGGGAAAGGAAGGCATCCAGTCGAGCAGCAACATCTGTCCCTCTCTGCTTTCTGACTGGCGAAGACGACACTTGTGACCAGCTGCCTCAAACTCCCACTGTCACACCTTCGTCACCTCGATGGACCACGTCCTTGAACTGGTGAGCCAAAGCAGATCTTTAAGTAGCTTCTTCTCAGGTCCTTGATCTCAGCAATGAACTGCCATAGGGACCAGTCATTTGGTGGCAGGGAGGAAGGGAGAAGAGCAGAGAAGGGCACCTCTTGGCTTCTTGTCCTTGAGCAACAGGGGAAGCTGTGGCTTTTCTTCTGTTTCTAAAAATACTTGGGTATCTTCACCCCAAATCAGCCTGCACTTAGCAGGAGTAGAAAGCGCACCTCCAGCAGGTTGTGTGGCTGTGAGTATGTTGTTTATGGGGTGGGAG
The DNA here is from genome assembly GCA_902729485.2 of Mus minutoides. Taxonomy (NCBI): domain Eukaryota; kingdom Metazoa; phylum Chordata; class Mammalia; order Rodentia; family Muridae; genus Mus; species Mus minutoides. The sequence continues at coordinate 519,816 of LR750147.1, read as the reverse complement.
ACCCCTATCCCTGGCAGAGTGGAAATCAGAGATGTACTTGCTCTTTTCATGGTCCTTTCCTCTCTGTTTATCCATATCAGCTTGCAGCAGGATGTCAGCAAACCTACCTAATCCCACACAGTGATGGCTGCAGTTGGCCATTCTGGGATGTAAGGCCAGCAACAAGGAGCTAGACCCCAGCAGGTTCTTATAACTTCTGCTTAGCATCACCCACGTGTCCTGCGATGCAGTGATGGAAGGAAGACACTTGAATTCTGTGTTCAACTGACTCTCCAGCCAGTTCCAGGCCACACATTCCAGGGACATTGTCAGGCCAATCAAGGTTCACTTACTTGCTCATCTCAAGCTTTCCCCCTCAATGTTGCCAGCAGTTGTGAGTCCTAGTCACACTCTCTTCCAACTGTGGGCACACATTTCCCAGTAGAATACGGTGTATTTCTTGAAAGAGAGGCATTATCTCTATATTTAGATCCTTGGTGATTAGCATCTAAATGCTTAATGAACAGCTGTTGATTAATGTGTGATTAAAAGTTTCCTGGATTAAAACCCCCAACCAGGAAGGGTTGGAACACAGTTGGAATCGCAGTCATTCTGGTGACTGAAGGGTGTGGTATGGTATGAAAGATGGAGGCTGTTTTACTTGTTCTAGCCCTCATCTGAGATAGTAACTTAGCACCTGACTTCTCTCTCTCTCTCTCTCTCTCTCTCTCTCTCTCTCTCTCTCTCTCGCTCCCCCCTCTCTCTCTGCTTATTTGAGACATGGTCTCATTGCCTAGGCTCACAGACTCGGCTCTATTAGATAGACTTTGAGCCCCAGGGCTTGCTTGCTCTCTGCCTCCTCAGTACTGGTATTTCAAGCACGTACCACCAAGTGGGCTTTCTACGTGATTGCTGGCGATTGAACTTTGGTCCTCAAGCTTGCAAAACAAATACTTTACTCACAGAGCTATCCCTCAGCCCAGAAGCCAGACTTCCTTGAAAGTTGTTTTCTATAGATACCTAAAGATCTATCTGAGAGCTCAGGGAATAATATTCTTGGTTTGTTTGTTTGTTTGTTTGTTTAATGTTGTATGGGTGTGTGTGTGTGTGTGTGTGTGTGTGTGTTTATGGTGGTGTCACAGTGCACATCTGTCTTGGTGTCCCAGGAACAATTTTTTGTGATACTTTGAATGTGTCTTCTTATCTGAACACATGGACTCGAATGTAGACATTTGCCCCATCCTGAGTGTGGAGGGGTGACTCAGGGTTGGACGTATATGAGTCCATCTCCTGGCTGTTCTTGTGCTCAGTTCACCCTTGGGTAGTATGAGGACCATCTTGGGGTTGGAGTGTGGATACTCTCTTTAAGGTGCTTGGTGACCACTGTCATACACTAGTGTTGTTCATTTCATCTGAACCCTAGGCTGATCTCCCAGATATTTTCTGAGCAATGATAGAGCTATCTTAAAAAGATTTCTTAAAATGATTTTAATGAAGCATAATGCATATTCATTATAGAAAAGAAGGGCAGTAATTGGCTTAGGGATCCCACACAAATGACTCATCATGAATATGCATGAGTATGTTCTTACCACAGGGCTTTCCCAGTATGAGTGCATTACATAATACAAAATTTACAATTTTTATTAATGTAAACATTTTAGTAATTTTTATATAATAATACTGTGTATGTGTATGTATATGTGGTATAATATTCTTGTGTGTGTGTGTGTGTGTGTGTGTGTGTGTGTGTGTGTGTGTGTGTGCACATGGAGGCCAGAGGTTGATGGTTGATGTCAGGAATCATTCTTGATTACTCTGCACTTTACATACTGAGGCAGGATCTTTTTCTTGAACCCAGAGCTTGCTGACTCATGTGGTCTAGCGTACCCTAGGGATTCTATGTATCTACCAGCAGAGTACCAGCTGAGCTGCTGAGTCTGCCCAGAATTTACATGGGTGCTGGGGATCTGGACTTGGGTTGTCATTCTTGCAGGACAAGTGCTTTACTTGGTGAGCCATCTCCCACTCTTTTACTTTATAGACAATGTTTTATCAGCCTTCCTCTGCTCCGTCTTGGTCATGCTGTGGCTCATCGTTAACTAAGGAATGTGAGGGCTGTTTTGTTCTGAGTACTTTAACATCCTCTTTGTCTCCTTGAAAATCTTCTACTCGAAGCCTTCTAATCGGCATCAGTTCCAAGCCACTTGATTTCAGAATGCTCACTTATTTTTATATGCTAATTCCAGAGGGCTGCTGGCATCTCTGAGTGATTTCAGATTCATTTGTGAACCTTTAGAAAGTCTCTGATTCCATCCATGGGCATTATGAACACCCTCCTTTCTCTAGCTCTCTCTACATGATCTATTTTAATATTTAACATATCCTTCAATTGTTGAAAATTCAGGAGGTGCAATTTGATAGGAGGTGCTCTTGATAGCCCCCACTTTATGATAATCTCCTATACCATCCTGGGCAGGAGAGAGGTGGCCTGGCCCTCCCTGGCTCTATGAGGATAGAGCACCTCTGCTGAAATCAAAGAGCCTGGAAGATCTCCAGTCTTTTGTTTTTTGGTTTGTCCTTCTTTCCTTGAGTCTTGTACTTCCCTCTTGCTCCACCTAAAGTGTGTCTATTAACTGGGCATTCTTTAGTTCCCTTGTGTTTTGTCCTCAGAGTTTCATAAGTACAATGGACTTTATATAAAGGAAAGAGGGACATTTATGGAGCTCTTACCTTGCACTATCCTCCCACTTCTGGGATATTTAAGTTTTACCCTTTGTCTGGCTTACCAAGGTCCACATGATCCCCTCATCTTATTGACAGGAGCCCAGGAGCAGGACCCCGTTGGTCCTTCCCTCCTGATGGGTCCTGTCCATCCTAATTCTTTATTTTGTCCTTAGATTCCTAAGATAGTGGGTTCCCTTCTGCAGTAGTTTGACTGTAAAATGTCCCCCATGTGCTCATTTATTTGAACCCTTTTCCCCTGATTGATGGTATCATTTTGAAACATTGTGAAACTTTTGGTAGGTGGAGCCTGACTGGATAAAGCAAGGTGAGCTTTAAGGTTTTATAGGCTGGCCCCACTTCCTGTCCTCTTTCTGCTTCCTGGTTCAGCTAGATTGGAGGAGTCTCAGCTACACATTGCTGGCTCCAGTGCCTTCCCTGAAATCATGGATTTATGATTTATGATTCAAGCCGCGGGACAAAACAAATCCTTTCACCTTTAAGTTGCTTCTTGTCACATACTGTGCCTCACTAGGGAGTTAAGTAACTAATATGTCCCTGCTCTAGGTAAACTTCTGTCACCTGCAATTCAAGAGTCCCAGGAACATGTGAACTTTACTGCAAACTCTTGGAGATTCTTCCAAAGCTAGACTATGAAATGTAGCTCAGCCTGAGTACTGGCTTAACATGAGGGAGAGGAGAGAGAGGAGGAGGAGGGGAAGAGGGAAGAAAAGGAGGAGGAAGAGGAGAAAGAAGAGGGAGATGGAGAGGGAGTTTCCTCCATTTGTCTTTATCTACTGATCCCAACAGAAGGAAAGGAAATACTCTCGGAAGCAAATATTAGATTGGTTGTAAATTAAACAGGTTATTCGTGCCCAGGATTGTCTTGAAATTTTGTTTATATGGTCTGTCTTAGGGTTTCCATTGCTGTGAAGAGATACCATGGCCAAGGCAACTCTTATAAAGGCAAACATTTAATTGTGGCTGTCTTACAGTTTCAGAGGTTCAGTCCATTATCATCATAGCAGGAAGCATGGCAGCATGTCGCCAGACATGAAGCTGGAGAAGGAGCTGAGAATTCTGCATCTTGATCCAAAAACAACCAGGCAGCTAGGAGGAGGATCTCAAAGCCCACTCCCACACTTCCTCCAAGAAGGCCACATCTACTCCAACAAGGCCATACCTCCTAATAGTGCCAGTCCCTGTGGGCCAATCATTCAAACCACCTTGAATGGTGACATAAAGAGCAGCATAAAGTTCTTTTCAACTTGCAAATTCTGTTAGTTTTAAACTTAAGCATCAAGTATACTAAGCCTTGGAAATTCCCACCATGAAGACTCAGGCATCTTCTTAGAATGTACCTGGCTGTGTGTCCCTGAAGCCTTCTCTGGAGGTCTTTCACGAACAGCTGGAAGGTGAGAAAGTAGCTGAGGAAGCAGAGGGATTGATGCTGTCAGCCTCGGGAGGAAAGACCAGGTTGATGGATGCTTGTGCTGCGCCATCCAAAGCCTCTTCCAGTGCCCTGGAGTCATGGCAACAGCGGGATTGTATGGGGCAGGAGTCTCAGTGTGCAAGTCACATAGGGCTTACATTAGAATAAAGCATGGGTGGGCACCAGTAAGCCTGGCCAAAGTGCTCTGATCATCGCTCCTTCTCAAATGTTTCCTGTCCTTTCTGTGACCCAACTTACTTTCATCCCATTGTACATGGTTCTGTGCAGTGACAGGACTCAGTAGACGTCAGTGTCCTGATTAGTATCCTGGAACTAATTGACTCGGTCTCTTTGTCCTTCATTATGCAGCTTCTTTACGAGAATTTAACTACACTTGGGGCAAACCTCCATCCTTTATCCAGTTATCTGTGATAATCTGCCTCCATATGACTTAATGGCCACTCCCATGGAGAGACCAACTACCTACAACTTGCTTAGAAAAACAGTGCAAAACAATAACAACCTAGAAACAAGCATGGTGGTTCATGCCTATATTATTATGATGCTAGAAACTGGAAACAGGAGGGTTACCATGAGTTCCAGGCCGGCCTGGGCTATGTACAGAGTTTGCAGGCAGCCTGTGCTACATAGCAAGTTCTAGGCCAGTCTGGCCTATGTATCAAATTCTGGGATGGTCTGGGCTACAGATTGACACTGTATCAAAAAACAAACAAACAAAGAAAAAACAAAACAAAACAAAAAACCCCAAAACAAATCAGTACATATAAAACTTGGTGCTGCCTTTGTACTTAATGAACATTTCCATAAGAATTTGTTCTTTACCGTAGGAAATAACTTACTCTAGGTTTTCCTTAAGTAATGCAAAACCTTCCATGTATTTCAAGGACGACGCAAACTACAATAATCTTGACTTAAAGTGAGTTACACGGGAGGATGTCTGCTGGGTTTGGTGAGACAGCCTTGAACTTCACAGTTAAGCCTGTCTTGTCTACAAGCTTATAAGGTGGTCAGGCAGTCTGCAAATGGTAGCTGCTTCCTAGAAGGTTGTTATGTTGTTCTCATTCAATGCATGTGCATGTGCATGTAACCCTTGAAAGGAAGGAGGTGGAGGAGCAACAGCAAGAGAAAGGAAGCCAAGTATACACACTGGAGAAAGACCCGCTCCTCTCAGCCTGGTGGCTTGACTGATAGAATATCCACAGGACAAGGCAAGAGGAAATAAACCTGAATGGGAGCCTAGTCATCAGATTAAAGATCACAGTCTGGGAAATGGTCCGTGGACACAACGGACTGAGATACAAGACACAAACATGTTCTTGTGTCTACCAAGAGGGTGACGGGTAGGGTAGAATACAAAGGTGTCTTAGTCAGGATTTCTATTGCTGTGATGAAATACCATAGCAGAAAAGCAAGCTGGGGAGGAAAGGGGTTATTCAGCTTATACTTCCAGATCATAGTACACCATTAGAGGAAGTCAGGACAGAAACTCAAGCAGGGCTAGAGTCTGGAGGCAGGAGCTGATTCCGAGGCCACAGAGGGGTGCTGCTTACTGGCTTGCTTCCAGTGGTTTGCTCAGCCTGCTTTCTTACAGCACTCAGGACACCAGCCCAGGGATGGCACTACCCATGAGTTGGGTCCTCCCACGTTGATCACTAATTGAGAAAATGCCTTACAGTTGGATCTCATGGAGGCCTTTTCTCACCTGAGGCTCCTTCCTCTCTGATGACTCTAAACCATCCAGTACAAAACCTAATGTGGTGACTGTTGGGATCTACTGGGAGGAACGTGCATGGTGGACCTTGTGGCCCTTAGTTATTTCCTTTGCCTTGAGTAAATATATCCATCTTCTTATCTCTTCCTGCTATTATCTTTCTCTTGTCATTAAACATAGGGGATAGAAATGGTATTTGAAACTGGAAAGAAGTTTAACTACCACATACAAAGTGTGTTTTATGTAAGTTTCATGACAATCACAACACAACAGCCTAGAATTGACTAGTGAGATGGGTTAGCAGATAAAGGCACCCTGACTGTCATGCCTGATGACCTGAGTCTGATCCATATTAAATGGAGTTACCCTCTGGCCTCTACACATGCACAGTAGCATGAACCTGTACCCTTATGTACAACAACAAACACACACTTGACTGTAAAAGGGGAAAAACAATACTCTAGAGACAAATGGAAATTAAGAGACCAAAGGTAGCTGTGATGGTGAATCTTGACTGTCAACTCATTCTGACTTAGAGTCCCTTAGGAGACAAGCTTTTGGTAATGTCTGAGGATGTTTGCAGAAAGGTTTAGCTGAAGAGAGGAGACCATCTCTGCTGGTGGCTGATAATATGTATTCTCTGCTTAAAACTAGCTAAAGGTTTCAGACGTCTTCTCGTCTTCTCCCTCCCAGTGTCCATTAATGGGCTGCTCTCCAGCACCTCACCTGCTCTGGCCCTGTATTTCTCAGTTCATTCCAGCTCTCCAGCACCTCACCTGCTCTGGCCCTGTCTTTCTCGGTTCATTCCAGCTTCTCCAGCACCAGGTTGTTTTCTTCAAAAAACAGGGCTGCAGTCTGATTTGAATTTTAACTGCAAGGTAAGGTACAGTCAGATCTGTGGCTGAGGTACAGGTAGACCTGGATCAGGGAAACAGAAGCCAGGGCAGAGAAAGCACTGTTGAAACCAGAGAAAGGAATGCTTTGTGAGCCGCGGACAGGGAGCAGAAATTGAATCTGAGGCCCACTTCCCCTTGGTGGCCAAGCTGGCTGGGAATCCTCCATCAGAGGGAGTTACGGGGCTGAGAACCTGGGGAAAACACAGGAGGGGAGACGGTGCTTACATAGTACGGTGGCCTTGCCCTAAGCTGTGTGACTGCACACAGCGAGTCAGGAAGGAACCAAGTCTTTCAGGTGGCCTTACCTTCCGATGCTCAGCAAGCAATCAGGCTGCAGGGCCCTGTAGGTTTCCCAGTTGGGTATGAGATCACCACAAGCACAGCAGAGAAATGGAATCCACTAGGGAGAGCGGTGAGCTCTGCTGAACTTCATCCCATCAGTGAATCAGAAGCCTGTTGTCTCACACGGGAGAATCCTCGTGATTGTTTAGGTACCAAGTATCCCCGAAGATGCCCATGATTGATGGTTTGGTTCCCAGTGTAAATAGTGCTAGGGGACTACAGGTGAAGGTCAAGGTTGAACTGGACCATTCACCAGTGGTGGGGTAGAGAGCAGGCCATAATGAGGAGTTGGAATTGGGTTCAGCTAAGTACTCTGGAGAATGCTCAACAGCTTCAGTTGACCTCAGAAGCAGATTTCAATAATGCAGGGGGTAGGGGACCAGGGTCCTGAAGCCAGTGATTTAAGCCAGCAGGGAGAGCAATAGAGAGTCATTTCCAGAGCTACTAACATGCCATCCACAAGCTCTTCTACCAAGCTTTTGAAGTATGACTCAGACCTATGCTCCGTGAGCCATTCAACCCCATCTTCCAAAGCCCTGCAACAAAGACAATCAAGACTGCACAGAGCAGGTGGGCATTGGTTTGAAGAGAATGGCTGCTGCCACCTTCACCTTCACATACACACCCAATGGCTGCCACAGTGACTAGATGCTGTGAATACCATTCTTCACATATACACCCAATGGCTGCCACAGTGACTAGATGCTGAAAATACCATTCATTTCCCAATATAACCAAGACTGTCTAAGTCCTATGATTCCTTTGTTTAGGGGAACAGCCCTTGCAGTACCTGTGTTCTTGATTGATACCCTATTAGAATGCATTCTTCATCATGTTTGACAATGCAAAATAATGGATAGGAGGTGTGTAAGGATAAAGTAGAGGATGGAGGGGATCTAATGTGGAAATTGTAACAAGTGAGACACTAGAAAACAGCCATGAATATACCTGCTAGTGTAAGAACTAACTAACATTCAGAAAACCCACGTTGGGTAAAGGAGTTTGGGATGATGGCATTGGGACCAACCAAGAGTATGGGCAGAGAAGCAAGCATCCAGATAGCAGAGTGATTGGCAAGTCCCAGATGCAGTGAGCCTTCTTTGAATTATTTGGGCAAGCCCTCCCTCCAACCCCTGCTATGAGGAGGGGCCATGCCATCTTCTTCTTGGTTAATGACTCGTCCTTTTGGTTTCTTCATATTTTAGTTCACATGCATATTGGTTTGTTTTTTATTATTGCTGTTTTTAAGACAGGGTTTCTATATAGCCTTGGCTATCTTGAAACTCACTATGTAGACCAGGATGATTTTGAACTTGAAGAGTTCTGCCTGCCTCTACCTCTAGAGCTGGGATTAAAGGTATGTACCACCACACCTGGCTACAAATAAGTTTTTATTATAACATTTTCAAAACAATTTGTTTGTATTGCTTCTCTTCCTCCCTCCCCCATTCCCCTTTCCTCCTTATGGTTCCATATCACGTGTTCTGTTTCCCTTTCCTTCATGCCTTTTCCACTCTTATAGTCTCCTTTCTAGTTTCCTGGCATATTCCATACTCACGCCCCTCCACACCTACAATTATACACACACATTAAAATTAGAATCTAGGATCTCTGTAAGATAAATATATGGCTTTTGTCCTTCTGAGGCTGAGTTACTCACTAGATATAAGAATTTCTAGATCTGAGCTCTTTTATGGAATTCTAAAAAGTCCATTCTCTTTTACAGCTGAGTAAAATTCTATTGTGTGCATGAACCGTACTTCATTATCCATGTATCATCTCCATTCCCTTGCTATTGTCATTAGAACAGCAACAAACATGATGTACAAGGATTTGGGGGGTAGGATATAGAGTCTTTGGGGGTATCTACTTAAAAATGGTATAAAACTGGGTCATCTGATAGTTCTATTTTTAGTTTTTTTAAGAAACCTCTATACTGATTTTCATAGTGACCGAACAAGCTTACATTCTATCAGCAGTGAATAAGGGTTCCACTTCCCACAAATTTTCATCAACTGTTGCTTTTTTTAAAAAACAAAAATGATAGCAGTCCTGACTGGGGTGGAGCAGTATCCCTAGATAGTTTTTATTGGCCTTTCCCTAATGGGAAAGCATCATGTGGAATACTGTTAAAGATACTAATCATTTGTGTTTCTTCTTTTAAAAATGGTCTGTTAAGGTTTTGTTTGTTTGTTTGTTGGTTTTGGCAGGTAGCTAGCGTTGATTCATGGGAGTACCAGGAAGTCAAAATTCCGTTCACTTCAATTGCCACTATTGATATATGAGGATGACCTATGGACCTACATCTTTCCCTGTAACTATCATCTTGAAAAATATCTGGGTTATCCAACCTTGGCACTAAAAAAGTGAGTTCTCTGAGAGGTCAAAGAGACCTCTCATAAGACTTGCTGGCATAGGGTGTGGGCTAGCTGAGAGGTAGGGGCATATAGAATGTCAGTTTCCCCCACAGCAACCAGGAAAAATGTACACACATTGGCCAATGAGCCTGGCTTCATCTACCAGGTGCCTACCAGCCCACACTTCAGGTCAGCTATTCTGACCTGTTACGTGAGATGGAGTCAGTACTTAAGATTCACAGTGGCTGTGAGCCAGTAAAACTTTATTTATGAAAATGGGGAGGCTAAGCTTAAAATGCCCCTAGGGATTTTGCTGATAAGTATTGTATTTCAGAAACATGTTTATATCAACTCATTGAAAAATTCATTAAACTGCATAAGAAAACACAGCTGAGAGAGCTGGTAGATGTGTTTGTGTGGAGTTGATTGGAGCAAGTGGCGTGTCCACTCAGGCCACAGCGCTAGGTCTCTGGCCTTTGTTCCTCTAGTCAGGCTTGTAATCAGAAAGACTCCTTGTGTGCACCTGTGGAAGAAGGCATGGCCACAGCATGGAAGGGACAGGGAGGTAGCAACCAATGAAGTTTTCTTGCTTAGTAAAATTACTCTAGGATATAAACAGGAAATTGAGTTCGATATTTCCGGAAAATGTCAGCTGCAACCCTCCCTCCTCCTGCTTGTTGAGATCTACTCTCTAAAATCAAAGGCAATTTCTAAAATCATGCCTTTTCTTTTTTTAAGATCCATTAGAGACATTGGAGGGAAAACAGGAAAACACCATGCGTTGTCTTCAAATAACTCTCCTCCCAGTGGATCTGAAGGAGAGAAATATGATTTCCCCCTTAACTGTGGGTTGCTTTGGTTTTCAGCAACATTAGAAGTGGCTTTGAATATTTAATCAGAGCAGTTGGCACAGCATTGAACACCCAGTGGGTGCTAAATAAATGATTCTCGATTGTTTGCAGAAGTGGGAGCAAGTGAGTGATGGAGATGAACGTGCCAATACTGTTGGTGTTCCTGTTGTTTTTTCCCCACCCCAGCCCTGCCCCGTGTTTGCTACTTTCCAAACATCAAATTATCCTGATTTTCTAAACACTCCAAAAGAAGTAGGAGAAAGTTTCTATTCACAATAGAGAAAATATTATATAGAACCATTGGCTCCTTTTGTTGCTGACTTTTCTTGCGATGATATAAACAGACGATTAGCCACCCCACATGATGACAGAACCAAGAAATGACTCCACCCGCTGGTTCTTTCTTGGAACCAATGAGTTCATTTGGGTTATTAACAGGAGCATAGATGAGGAGTTACAGGAATGTGGGTCACTCAATGGTAGCCACATTATGAAAAGCCCAACTAGTATGGCCGGTGACTACAGCCCTGGAGCTCCCAGCACATCCTATAGGCAGCTCTACCAGAGAGTCTACTCTCTTTGTCCAGCAGTTGCCCACTGGTTATATATCCCCATGGAATGAGCTTCTGGAGTCTTAGGAGCCACAGGAACATCTCCAGAGTAGGTGTTTCAATTGGGAGGAAATACCTATATAACATCATTTATTTTCTACATCTACTGAACAATGCATTAGTCTCTTTTCCTGTTTCTATGATGAAATATGCTGCCGACAAAAGCTATTTCATGTAGAAAGGGGTTATTCTGAGTCATAGCTCAAGGGTATATAACCCATCATGGTGGGGAATTGTGGAATCATGGAAGAGATGATTGAGAGTGCTGTGTCCATTAAATAAACTCACCGGTTCCAAGCTAGACTTCGGTGGAGTCGTTGCTTTGTTCTATCACACTGGAGTGACTAAACATGTGTCAGGGTCAAAGCAGCAGGATCTTGAAGCTTCTTGGCCTCATCAAATTCACACTGAGGAAGCAGAGATCAATGCATGCTGCTGCTCAGCTCTCTCTTCCCACTTGTACTGTCTAGGATCTCAGCTAGAGAATGACGCCGCCCACAGTGGACACGTCTTTCCATCCACCTCAGTGAACACAATCAAGATAACCTCCAACAGACATGACCAGAAGCCAGTATCCCAGATGATTCTAGATTCTTTCACATGTCTTTAATACTAACCACCACACTTACACCTGATGACTGAAAGACTCTCCCTTTTCCATTTCATTGAGGCAACCACTCAGCTCAAATATGTAGCAACAGAAGGACTTGCCAAATAAACTCACATTCCCTTTCTCTTATGTTAATGAGCCCATGGTTTTTGTTGCTGACTTTTCTTGGGAAGACATAAACACATGTTTCGTCACCCGGTGTGATGACAGAACAAAGCAACGATTCCACCGAAGTCTAGCTTGGAACCGGTGAGTTTATTTAATGGACACAGCACTCTCAATCATCTCTTCCACTCTAGCATGCATCAAGCAGGAGATAACAGAAGGGTATGTGGGTTTGCAGTAGTCCTCCATGGCTCGTACACATCTGTTTTTGTTGAAGGATGTTCTAACAGTCAGCCCTTGTGCCAGGGGCAAACTTCAGTTTCTTCCTGATGAATAAAGCATCCATAGATAAAGTGTCACTCCCCTCCAAAAGGAAGATTTGGTTATGAATTCAGAAACCCACACTCATCTGTTTTTATTGCAGCCTAATGCCTTTTAGATCAGCACAGGCCTTGCAGGAAATCAGCTCTGAAGCTGCATAATTAGAATGTCTTTCACAGTCGTAACAGTAATCCCATTAGAGATTAAGAATTCACAAGCATGAATTTCTGGCACCAGGTACCCATGGTTCCCCTTCTTCTTGAATAATTCATCATTTAAATACTTCAGTGCATATTCTCAGCAATCCTGTATATCATATCCAGAATAAGGAGAATAAGAGCCTCGTTCCCCATCTGTCTCACCTGTAAACATGTTTGTGGTTGTTGATGTGACTTTGGTGTCATGGAGTAGCAATGGCCACCAATGGCAGTTTCAGTAACTTTAGAAAACAATTTAGAAAAAGGCGATTGAATCTTCTATAGGACATTAGCAAAACAGAGGTCTAACCTTCATAGTGCATGGCTTGTTTGCTTTAAGGAAAAGAAGAGAAAGGGCTGGGGAGTCAGTTCAGTGGATAAAGTACTTGGCATATAAGTGTGAGGACCTCAGTTCAAATCCCCAGAACCCATGTAAAGTCAAGTATGATAGTGCACATCTGGGCAAGATAGGAAATGGAAACAGAAGAATACCCAGAAGCCTGAGGGCCAGCTAGCCTGGTATATGCAGCAACCAACAAGAGACTCAGTCTCAAAGTGGGAGTCAAAGATTACTACCTGAGACCTCCATACATATGAACACATGCGTGCACAAGTGCATTGAATGCGTGTGCGCGCACGCGCACACACACACACACACACACCACACACACACACACACACAGGGGTGGAGGAGGGAGAGAGAGAGAGAGAGAGAGAGAGAGAGAGAGAGAGTCAGTCAGTCTGAGAAGTTATTTCCTATGACAAGTAGCACAAACGATTGCATCTTGGCATTTTGGGTCCTGGCATCCCCTTTGTAAATGTTTGAGGAAAGGTGTTTGAGGCAGGGTAATGAGAAGTGTCCTATACTTGACTTTTAGCCACAGAATTCTAACCCTGGCCTTCAACTGCAGTCCAGTTACCCTTGTAGGTTTCATGCTATGTCCCAAACCCTGTGAGAGTTCCAACATAGGAGTACACATTCTCATAGGCGACCTCTTTGTGTTCAGAGTAATTCTTGTCAAGGGTTGTTCTACTGCTGAGCAATGAACTCCTGTGGTAGTGGGATGTGGCTCTCACCTCTGCTTCTCTGGTGCCTGCTATAGAACTGTGTTATATCTGTTAATACATAAATGAGTTTTCAAAGATGAACACGAACTCTGTTGGTTGCAAGTCAGAGAACCTGAAGCCAAATACTATTACCTAAGAGGGAAAGCACTACAGACAAACCAGAGTCCCTCATTGTACACATAGGCGGAAGGTTCCATGGTTATCTGGATGTGCCTGTCTCTAGCCACAGCCTCTTAGTGACAGTTGCCACCTGTACTAGCAGTGCCTAAAGTGTTCATGTTACTCCCCAGTCACCCCTACCCATCAAGCTCCAGGACCTTGGCTGTCCAGGATAGACCTGGATTGATCTCATGTGGGCCAGTGCCTGTTTCAGGCCTATTAAGGATTTGTCTCTGTCAGCTTGAACCACCATGAAGAATAAGACTTGGTGGCTTAAGTGACGTGTGAGAATTTCTCGGTGTTGGAAGCTGATGTCTCAGATCAGGGAAACAGTGCAAGGAGCGTTTCAATGACAACTGGTATAGCCCCTAACCTCCTGTGCTCTGCTGTAAGGCACGAAGGGAGGATCCCCATTTCTCATAAGATCTCTAATCTTATCAGGAGATCCCCACTCTCCTGATATTATTTAACCTTAATTATCTCCCTCAGGCCTCATCTCCAAGGAATGTAAAATTAAGGGTTAGAGCTTGAACATAAGAGTTGGGTGAGAGTGGGAATATCAACACATAGAGAATTATGTTGTCATTACGTGAGGTCGGAGACAGGCTAGCCTTCATGGAGCCTATGAGTCAGTTTGGGGTTAAAGGTGGAGGAAGGCTCCCAGTAAGGGGAGCTCTGGGAAACCTCAAAAGAAAATCCATATCCTTGACTACCGCACACCACTGTGAGAGCACACACTGTCTGACACTGATGCTTGTTTGCACACGTGGCACACAAGGGTAGGGACCTGAGTTCAGATCCCCAGGTATTGTAAGGCCAGGTGTTATAGTGCACATCTATAATATTCTGGTGCTCCTGTTATGAGATGGGAGAAAGACACAGCAGAATCCCAAACAGATTTTATCCCAGTCGGCTTTCTGTCCTTTGGAAGAGAATTTGCCTGGTAATTTCTTATTTTGTTTGGTATAGGAATTAAAAATTGTATCAGAATAACAACTTGCTCTAGTTCTTTTATCCCAGGTTAGGAAATCAAATGGCTGTTGGCCTCAGTTTGTGTCACCATTATAGGCCAAGAGTCCTGGAACTTTAGTGTGTTCCTGCTTTTCTTCTTAAAAAGTATGTTATGTGCATGCACATGTGTGCGCACATGTGTGTTATGTGTGTGTATGTGTGTGTTTGTGTGTGATGTTCAGATGCAGATGCATTATATGGAATGTGTGTGGAGGTCAGGGCTTAGCCTATGGGGTCTTCCTTAGTTGCTTTCCACCTCACAAGTCTGGAGCTGCTTAAGCAGGCTAGCTCAGCCACCGAGTCCATGGGATCTTCCTATTCATACCTCCCCAATTCTGGCATTACAAACTCAAGCCATTATGCCCAGTTTTTCTTATTTGAATTATTGGGATCTAATTCAGGTCATTCCACTTGTGGGACTGACTGAGCCATCTCCCCAGCTCCAGTTTCTGTCTCTTTAACAGCCGTCCTTCTCAAGTGTGGACATGCTTGGCCACCTCTTGGTTTCAGTCTTTGCCCTTTGGGCATGACAGCAGCTTTCTCTGGAGTCGCTAGAGCCAGCTCTGTCCTGAGAATTTGGTTTATGCCTTCTCCTCCAGACTTCACAGCATCCATGGAGAAGGAAGGCTTTGCTGCTGAGGCAATAGAGAAGGCAGGGGACATAAGGGGACTGAGAGAGACAGGATGACTTGCTCTGGAGTGTGACTGATGCCTTTCACCAGCTGAGAGTCAGAAACTCTACTTCAGTTAACAAAATTTGCTATGAAGTTGCCTAAACAGAGACAACACTGCTTTCTTTCTTTCCCTAGAAATATTGCAAATAGGAGTGTTAAAATGGTCTAAATCTATACGACCAGGCATGACCTTTTTCCTTTCCTAGATATAAACCTATCATTTTTCTAGGAATAATTAAAAAAAATATATAATTATTTTACTTTATGTGTATAGGTGTTTTGTCTGCACAAATGGATACGCACCATATGAGTGCTGTTCCCATGGAGACCAGAAGGGCATTGGATCCCCTGGGTCTGGAGTTACAGATGGTTGTGATTTGCCATGTGGGTATTGGGAGTTGAACCCTGGTTCTCTAGAAGAACAACCAGTGCTTTTAACCATAAGCCATCTCTCCAGCACTAAATCCTAGGAATCTTATAACAAATCTCATTCTATCAGAATGCAAACCTATCTTGTCAACCAAAAACAGGGAGAGGGGGTTTCTTAGCAACCTTAGAACTTAGAAACTTGAGACTTTCCAAAACAATATATATGGCCACTGCTAAGACATCTGGTATGGCTATCTATTGAAAAGCTCACAACACTTAGGTGTGCACTGTCCTTCCCCAAAGTTCCTCTCTATTAACCTGGTGCTTCAGTCCATGTTACAATCTCTCCTTGACAAACTCCAGCTCTAACCCCATATTCATCATGAAATTCTTTTTCTGTGGAAGAATTCTGGGATTACCTAAGTAGATGTCTCTGAGAAGAACTGGGGGAACCAGTCTCTGGCCTCTACTCTAGTGCTGTTTAATAATGTCTGTCCTATTGGGTAAATGGGGAAACTGAATCAAGGACAGTTCTGCAGTTCATCTGAGGTTGTAGGGCTAATTCCACGAGGGTCACAAGGAGCTAATGTGTTTTAAGGCAGAAGATGCCTGTACCTTGCGGGGGACAGTGTTCCAAGGTCAAATGAGAGACTGTGAGCCAGCTGTTCCGTCAGAGTCATAATCAGGAGGAGGTTCTCTTTCCTGGTGAGACCCTGCCTCAAGTGGGTAGAGTTACTCTTTGTCTAAGACTGTCAGAACAGCTAGGGGGGCTGCTGACAAAGAGAACTGTTGCTTGAACAGAGGAGCCTTGGTCCAACCCATGTGCTGGTTAGAGCATCCATGCAAACTTATCTCCCAACTGTCATTGGATGCTCCAGACCTTTGACCTTTCATCTAACATCCCTGCTCTCTGATCTTCCATTCTGACTCCATACACTGAGAGGTTGGATCTAACAACATCAAGACTCCTGTTCAGTCATCCTGGAGGCCTTTTATTTGGCTATTTTACAATCACATTCTGTGACTAGCCACTATTGTACTCAGTGGAGAGGGAGGAGTCACTCACAGTTCCAGTGAGCTCATGAGCTTTGGTGATGCCTGTGACAGCTGGTTTCCATAACAACCTGCCAACCCTAAACTTCCCTTGGCTGGTTCTGGAACTTCTGGACAGGTTGTTTTGGTAGCTTCTGGATAGCTCAGTGTCATTCAGTATGTTGAGATTCTAGAAGAAAAGTCTTGATTGTTTTAAGACTTGCAGGACCTGCTGGGCAGGACAGAGGCATTGGTTCAAATGGAGAGCTTGGGGAGGTACAGGATTAGACCTTCAGAACCCAAACCAGGTATGCGGATTCCTTTCTTTCATTTTCTTTCTTTCTTTCTTTCTTTCTTTCTTTCTTTCTTTCTTTCTTTCTTTCTTTTTTTTTTGAGGAGATTCCTTTCTTTGTTGAGGTCTTATATAAATTTTAATTATTTTATTATTCAAATTTCTTCCCTGGCTGCCTTTATACCAGGGCTTCTAAACCCAAGATCCCTGAGGAGTTATAGTGTGAATAAAGTCTGTTGCCAGCTGGGGGTTGTGTTCTTAGGGACATCTTTTGGAAAACCAGAGTCACAGATGAACACAGGAGACCCTGTCCTGTGGCCTGGGGCTGGTATTTAGTCTGTGTCTACTGTTTTCACACTCAGGTGTAAACATTGGCCGAAATGACCTCAAGTCACTTCCTACCAGGCTCCAATTCTCAGTTCTAACACTCAACTCTTGCCCTCAATAACACGAGTCTAAAATCCCATCAACCAGGTCCTAGCCAATAATTAAGACTTGCAGGGCCCCCGTGCACAGCTCAGAGGAGCAAGGGTCTAGCCGACATTGAGTTCTGCTTCTGGGAAAGTCACCAAGGCCTTCCCTGGCTTGCGATGCAAGTGAATTCAAGTTTTCACAGGGAAAAGTCAAAAGTCCCCTGCAAGAAGAAGAGTTCTGTGTCTTGCTGTCGGCTTTGTTTTGCACAGGCCCTTGGCTAAAGACTCCCAAGCCCAGATGAACAGAACCAGCCCCAGCACAGGAAATGAAAATAGCAAGGAATACTCCTTGGGTCTGTACTCTTAGCAACCTGACATTCAGAATCTAATAACTTTTTGCATAAAGTAAACCTTCATAAGCACGGCACTATTAGGTCCTGCTGTGGAGGGAGAACTGTGCCAAAGAATTTGAGCAGATGTGCAACTATCTCTTAAACAGGGTGTGTACCTCAGCTTTGGCACATGCAGCTCTTTCCTGTCTGGTGGTGCAGCTCACCTGATCCTCATAACCTGGGGAGGGGCTGGTAGGAAGGGCTTTTCTATCTCAGTGTTTTTCCTGGGGAAACTGAGGCTCAGGGTGTGAGAGGGTGTGATGGGAACCCCATACCTGAGCCACTGTCTTTCCAGGCACAGCATGCCTCGTCTCCATGCCCACCCAAAGCTGTCACTTCTGTGAGTCTCTCTCTTTTTCCCTGAATGTGCTCTTATCTCTTGCAGGGCTGAGGCCACCCTTTGTGCCCGTAGGCAGTCTGCACTTGTTCCTTTCAGGCCCCTGGCAAGCAAAAGCAGACATTCTAAAAAGCAGCAATTATCGCTCCTGGTTCCTTTGTACGGAGCTCTGTAAATAATTTATTTGGATTTGAGGGTCTGGAGATGGAAACACATATCTAACCTTTTGGTAACCGGGCGAATACAGAGTCTGGAACTTAAAGGCAAGTAGAAAACAAGCGAGAATGAAACGTGTCTCTTTGAAATCAGAGAAGACAACAAGACCTCAGAGCCCAGGAGGGAGGCTGGAGTTGGCCAGGCTGCAGCTGTAAGGAACTTTTCTCATGACATTTAAAGGTCACTCGAGGGGTTTCCACAACCATCTCCTGAGCCCCTATAGCTAAGATTTTGGAGCAACTGTCTGAAGTTGGAAGACACAGACCTGCCCTGGGGCTGGTCCCAAACTCCTCCTGCTGCACTCAATACCTGCACCAAACAAAGAAAATTGTGTTTGCCAGGCTGGCTTGCTGAAGTCACAAGATTCCCAGTATTGCACAGTGCTCCGGAATGCCTGCAAAACCTCCCGAGGAGGAGAAGGCTGTGCACCCCACCTTTCAGATAACTGCATTTAGTACCAGCCTAAAAAACCATGTGATGGTCTCGGACTTGGTGAAGAGAGTCTGGCTTCCTTCCCAGAGAAGAGCCAAAGTTTGTTTCATCCACACGTGTCCCGGCCTGAAGGTGACTGAGAAGCCAGCGAGCGGATATGAGGTACAGCTGGGGCTCGTCAAGGTGGGGAGGGCAGATACACACTGAGCTCCGAGATACACCACATTCTGATGGAGGTGTTTGTGGCTACCCCACTGGCCAGGTGTCTTCTGTGGCCTAACAAATTTAATTTATTTGTAACTTTTAAAATACTTTTAAAAAAAATCCTTTAGTTTATTTCAGCTTTTGCTTTATGTTGGAGAATAACATAGCAGATGAATGTAATGACGTAGAATTGACAACAGAAATCTGCTCAATGATTTCGGAGTTGGGTCTCTGGTATGCACACCTGGGAACTGCAGTGCGCTCTGTGAACCCAGGGCTCTTAGCCCTGTGAGTTTGCACTTAGCCGTCTCTAGGAAGAAATGCCTGTTTGTCTGCCTGTGTGCTTACCAGGAGATGACTGTCTCGATTGAGTTGAGATAGCAAGATTACAGAACAGTCTTTTCTTTTTTTTTAAACATGAGCTTTAGTTTTCAAGCCCATACAACTTTTTGGAAAATGGGAAGGACTTTGCAGTTTGAAAATGTCAACTAGAGGTAAACACATCACCCTGAAAAATATGTGTATTCTCCTCTGGGTAGCTGTTATCTTTTCAGAAAGTAGACACACATGAAATCTGATCAGCTCTTCACTGTACCTGGAATAAATTATGAATGACACTGTAATTGACTCCCAGAGAGCTCGCTTATCCATCTCTATGGTTGATTGTAACTCGCACATGGCTAATACTTTACAATAAGGTGAGTGTTTGAATGTTGGTGCTGTTATTAGAAAAGCCCTCCTCTAAGTTCTGGCAAATACTTGAGACCTTTTAGTCACCCACACTTGGCAGCAGGGAAGCCAGCCTGACTGGGAGGAACAGGTTTTGCAGGGTTCAAGGCTGGCTTCTTCCAGTTCCAGCTCAGGTAGAGTGAATTTCCAGGTTAGCCACAGAGGTATGGAAAGGCCACAGGAAAAATGGTGTTAATTAAATTCAGTAGGAGTCCTTATTCATTAATTCATTGCCCAATCAGACAGAGCAAAAGGTGTACAATTATAAAATAATTGAAAGAAACCAGAGATGTTATTATTCACAAGTAATTAATCGGATGGGGACAGAATTTTATCACTGCAGAATTTTCATTTCAGGTATTTTCCAGTCCCCCAGAGATGGGAAAACTGTTGAAATATCTCATCATGCATTTTACAGTAGTGCTCGTGGCTCTGTTTTAAACTTTTCCTAGTGAATACCCTGTCTCACCTTTTACTGTTTATGGATAAGACTTCCTCACTCCTTCATTATTATAGTCACACCGAAAGTAATGTCAAAAGGTGTTCAGCAGGAGATTGTACAAAAAACGTCATATATGTTGATTGCCGCAACTCTGTGTCTGTGGTGGAATTGTTTACTAATGTTGTCAGCCAACAGCCTATCCACGTGTGTTGAATAAACCCCAGGCCACTCCCCAGCTAATCGTCCAACCAGGTGGTTAGTGTTCACTGAATCTATACGAGACATGGTCCACAGTGGGCCCACTTCCTGGGCTCAAGGGCAGGCCAAGTTTGAAAACTGGCCTGCCCTTGAAAAATGGGATACTGGTCTCCTGACCTTCTGAATTTTAAGCTATGCTTAAATTCAGAGCTGGGAGACACGGGTGGAGGTGATGGAGGTGTACACAGGAGACCTCCAAGCCAGGCATCTTTTCAGGTCTGGCAGACACATGGCATCTGTCTGCTGCCCAGACTTGCAGTTTATTCTGTGTATGATCTTTTCATCAGATTTTATATGTTTACTTTCTGGAGAGATAGCTGCTTGTGGCTGGTACCATTATCAGCATACAGATATCTTCCAGGAGGCCCGTGTGTATCTCAGGCTGATTTTTTTCCATTATCAAAGTTCAGTAGTAAACATTTCAGAATTTAAAATAGTCCAAAGCCATTGAACGGTTACAGTAATTCGTACCGGGGCTTGTCAGTACTGTTTAGGTAGAAGGGAGCAGGGAGAAACAAACCTTGATGCTCTATTTCTCAAGCCTAATACACCCAGGAGACAAACTGAAGTCCAGCCTGCCGTTGGACTCAGCCCAGGAACTCCTCTCCCCACATAAGCTCAGGACCTTCCTGTTAACCTGGGCTTTGACCATGAAGTAACTGATTGGGTAGAAAATGAGCAAGGTTGCTGGGATGAACTCTCAATCAAGAGGGGTACTAGATTAAAGAAATGTTTATTTTACAGAAAAAAAACCCTGTCTCGAAAACCAAAAAAAAAAAAAATGTTTATTTTTATTTTTAATTTTTTTTAATAAAAGTGAATTTGGGAGTTTTTTTTTTTTCTGTGAAAAGTTTACTGATGTCAAGTTCCTGGGAGGAACTGTGAATCTGCTGAACAGGGGCTGTCTATAGATGTGGAGTTCTCTTAAAGCGATCGTTTTAGTCCTGCACTTCATTAATGCTTATAGAAATCACCCTTTACTTGGGACAGCAGTGAGTAGTATATCTCCTGCCCAGGCATGATCTAGGTATATCTAGTCCCTTCCTTAAACTGCCTTAAATAGGAGCCATGAGCAGAACCCATCCTGAGGAAACGTTGCCAGGTGAGGAAGCAGAGGAGAGTGAGAACATTAACGATCCTGGTGCCTGGTGTTTGCAAAGCCTGGATCCCTCTTGACTCCAAAAGTACCCCAAACTATCAGGAACATTATGTGTTAAGGGAACTCTTTCTCTGAGTAAGTGTCCTGTAGGGTTCAAAAATTAACCAAGCCTTATCTGGACATGGATGGTCCTATCTGAAAACTATGTTTGCTGTTCATGTTGTGAGCATGCATTCCTGAGATGCCCCATGAATAAGGCTCTGATGACTTCATCAGCCATGGGATGGGAAGCCATAGTGTTGTATAATGGGTATGCATCACCCAGGGTGAGTGTGTTTAAGCATCTCTGCTCTACAAAGTTCAGAGAATAATCTACAATAGCTATACATGTGGTTTTCAATGAATGAAGTATACAGAAAGCCAAAGTAAAAGAATAAATGGCTATCAGCAGATAGAGAAGCTGATACATAGGTAGCAAGGCATCATCACCTTGGGTGCTCAGAGCATCCAGTAGAAATGGAGGTGTGAAGCTCCTTTAAGGCAATCAGTGGGTGTTCCCTACAGAGATTGTACTGGGCAAAGCAGGGTGACCCATCCAGTGACTCATCCAAGTAAAAGAACAAATGACAGCAGGCTACAACCAAATCTAGGTACACAAACACCCAGAAGAAACCAACTGGAGAAGCCCTGATAAAACAGTCAGTTGGAATTTCCAGAGGAGAGGGTCCCAAGCAGAGTGCAGGGACCCCTCAGGTGAGGTTTCCAAGTCAATCAGAATGAAGAGGAGCAGATATAGATAATGGTATGGCATCAGGTGCTCAGAGCATCCAGCCTAAACTGATAAGGGAGGCTGAGGCAGTCAGCGGGAGTCCATTGAGCTTTCTCTCCATGGTTGGACACGCAGCTTCTTTTCTCATGGCAGACATTTTTATATTGTGAGATAAGCAACCTTAACCTCTGCTGGAAATACCTCTCCTTCTCCATGTTTTCAAGGGTGCACCAATTTTGCTCATGGGCTTTTTTTGTGTGTGTCACAGAACTGGGGGTGGGTGACTCATCCCCAGACAGGACCTCAGAGGACTCTGAGACAAACATGCTTTGGTCTCAGATGGTGCTGGGAATGTGTACTTCAGGGGCAACCTGGGTGATCGCAAACAAAACATGACAATTTGCCATGATAATATGTGTTAAAAAGATTACTCAGGCCTGTCTGGTAATAGGTGCCTGATGGAACTTTTCAGCTAGGTCTCACTGTCTGTCTTCTGATAGAGGACAGTTTTAAACACCGAAAGGTGTTATATGGGGAACATACTGTTTACCTGAGCCTCTTTTGCTGTCTGCATCTCTATTTTCCAGATATTGTTATTGTGTTATTGTTGTTATTGTTATAGACTTTTGCCAGAAATGCTTGCTTTTGGATACCTAGAAGGATCATGGGGAAGTCTGAATGTCCCTCTATACATGTGACCCAGCTCAGACAACTGTGACATAGTGGGCTTGGAGTACTATCAAAGCATCAACACCAAATAGCAAACAAACAGTTTCTAGGTGGCTTCTTCCATCTCCCATTTCTCTCGGGCTCACGGTGCTCTCTCTCTTCCCAAGTACACGAAGCAAACGCTAACAGTGGGTTGAAAGCCGTTGTGGGTGGTATTCATTCACCTCTCTCTTGTTTTTCCCATTTATTTCTCGTGACTGATTTGCCTCCTGCATTTGAATTGTATTTCCTTTCTTATTTATATATCAGTTTTTCAGTTGGATTTGAGCTATTGTGACTTTTGGATTGTCCAAAGCTTCATTTTGTTGTATTCCAGTAAAGAGTGTTGGGTGGGTCCTGGTAGAAAATTGTGGTGCTTACAGACAGATTGGTCCTTCTGGGGCTTAGTGGTGAGATCTGTGAGAGGTCTGAAGGAGGCTCTGGTGCAGAGCGGAGGTTCTCAAATACCTTCCAAATACCTTTGCTCCTTGGTAATGTTTGACAACAAGCTTGGAGGAGGATGCCAGTAATTCTAATGGGTAGAGGTCATAGATGCTGCCAGCATCTCTGTATACATATGAAGTTGTGTATGCGTGTTTGTGTACACACATGTCAATGTGTATGGATGTATGAAATCTAGATGTCAACCTTGGATGATGCCGTTCATCTTGCTTTTTTGAGGCAGGATCTCTCTCTCTCTCTCTCTCTCTCTCTCTCTCTCTCTCTCTCTCTCTCTCCTGTAAACCACTGCTTGGCCTTGGCTGGCAAGCCCCAAGGAACTTACTTACCTATCTCAGTATCTTGAAATCTGAGACTTTAAGACACGCCACCATTCCAACTTTGTATATAGGTTCTGGGGATCAAGCTTTGGTTCTCACAGCATGCACTTAACTGAGTTCTTTCCCAAGCACAAATGATGTTAATTCCTTACAACATACAGCCCAGCTCCCTTTCTTCCGATAGAGATCACCCCAGTCTAAAATACCCATAGTACTGAGGGGGAGAAGTCCCATTCTAGGGCATACTTTCCTGTTAAGAAACAGCCTTTCTGATGAGTCTGACCGCCCAGATGTGATGAGACATGCCAACTGGTGAGAATATGAGTTCTTTCCATGTATTCAAGGTCTGGAAATGACCTGGCCTTCCCCTTTCTGGAATTTCTTTTCTCTTGCTATCAGATAGTTTTCTCTCAAACAGATGTAGGTCAGAAACCTTGAGGGGGTCTCCTGCGGTCAGCTGACATGTTCTATTCTTACAGTCCCCACTCTTCATGAATTCTGTCAATGACCTGAGCCATTGTCCCCTGAGTCCTGCCCATGTCTCCTGTGCTAACTGAAATCTCTGGCTCTCCTGAATCTCCGACCCGAGTGGTGCAATCTGAAAGCCACCTCATGTAGGGAAAATTGGGATGTTCTTCTCTCTCATTTTCCCTCTATCAGGGATCATAGGCCTGTGTTGCTGGATGTACAATGAGGGAAAAAACCCTCTAGTGTCAGCTTTTACCCTTTTATTTTGCTTTGGTTTTGTGTTGTACCATGGCTGAGAAAGTCTGCTTTCTCTTTCTTCCCCTTTCTCTGTCTCTCTGTCTTTGTCTGTCTGTCTCTGTCTTTCTGTCTTTCTGTATGTATGCATGTATGTATGCATGCATGTTCATGCCACATGCAAATACATATATGTGTGCAGGTGCTTGTGAAGGTCGCAGGTGAGTTGTCATTCCTCTGTAGCCATCTGTTTTGCTTTTGGACACATCTTACTAGCCTGGGATTTACCAAGTAGGCTAGGGCAGCTGGCCAGTGAGCCTCAGGGACCCACTTGTATCCATTGTCCCATTATGGGAATTATAACTGCATACTACAATGCCCAGCTTGAAAAATATATATAAGTTCTAGGAACCCAACTCAGATCCTCATGTTTTCAAGGTAAGCATTTCACCAGCTAAACCCTCTCCCCAGCGCCTCTACTATGGGCTGTGATGAAGACTTTCAAGTGACTGGGTTCTGTCTTGTGGTTCTGAGAAATAAAAGCACTCAAACACTAAGTGCTCAGGCTTCATGATGATTTGATTCATGGAATGAAGAGGTCACAAAAGATCAAAAGGTAGAGAAACAAACACTTTCTTCTCCTGGTTATCATAAGGCACATGGCAGTATCACCTACCATCTAGCCCTGCTGACAAGTCAGCTTTGACTTTGAGCCAGATCAAAGTCTTGGAAATCCTGGTTTGCTTCCTCAAGACCTGGCATCAGAACAATAATTTAATTTTATTTTATTTTTTGCTGAAATAGCATGTTGGTGACTCCTGCTGTAATGTAGGCCCAAGAAATCCAAGTCAAGCGACTCAAGATGATCATTATGTTTCCACTTCAGACCTTTCCCTCCTCCACTGTCCATGGCTAGTTTAGAAATCTATGGGCTGTTGTATTTGTCTATGTTTGGTGCTGGGAATTAAGCCTAGAACTGCTGAGCTGCATCTCTAGTCCTGGAAGGACTGTCCTTTAAACGAGAAGCCATAGCCTGACGTTCTAGACCCATCCTGTCCTCACAGGACCCAGTGGAAAGCAACAAAAACACCAATAGAAACCACTCACTCCACTGGGAGAACTGATGTGCAAAGAGTGGGGGAGGTGTATCAGAGTTGGCCAGGCCAGGATCACTATGTGTGTGTGTGTGTGTGTGTGTGTGTGTGTGTGTGTGTGTGTGTGTGTGTGAGGACCTCAGTGGAGGCAGAAATGAAACAAAGGAGACTGGTGTGGCTGATCCCTGAAAAGCCTCATTCATCCTCACCACAGCTGTGTGAGACACATGAGCCCCATTTTTATTTTTATTTTTTTTTGTTCCAAAGAGAAAATTCTGAGAGGCTCAGAGAGTTGATGCAAGTGTCACAGAGATACAACTAGTGGGGATAGGAGCACTCTGGTCTCATGATGTCCTACTCTGAAGTTTGTGTTTCTCATGTGGTGCTCAGGAGGAGAAAAGAAAGAGGCAAGGTTCCCCTCCTGACAGTAAATGCCAGAGAGGTCACCCAGGAGTCCTCATAGACACAGGGAAAGCCATTCGGGTCTGATGGCAGAGGCCAGGTCAGGGTCTCCTACTGCCCTCCTTCCTCAGACATGACTCTTTGTCTTCTCTGTTTGCCTGGAGCTTCCATCCTTCTAATTTTGCTGCCCCAGTTTCTACTCCTGCAGTGAGCACAGGAAGGAAAGGAAAAACACTCAGCCTTGCCTTAAAATATCTACCAATCAACAGAAAACATTAGATAGTTTAAACATAGCTTTTTAGAAGTTTGTTTTCCAAGTAGGTGATAGTATTTAAAAGGTATAATGTTTATGATGTGTGAAAAGAAAGTCAAATTCTGTCATATGCTGATTCTACTGTAAGTAGTCCATCTAGAATTCTAGACAGCTCTCATGGCTTTAGCATAGAGTTCAGCAAATTATTTCTCATAGTGAATGTGGTAGTTTGGTGGCAGGCTAGATTTGGTTTGTGAATTGAAATTGCTAACCCTTACTTTAGGTGCTGTGTAGAATGATCTAAATAACTTTGGTGCTATCTATCTATCTATCTATCTATCTATCTATCTATCTATCTATGCATGTAGGTGTGTATATATACACATGTATATATTATATATGTAAATTTATTCATAATAATACATGTATATGCACATATACATATACATATACATATAATGTTCTATGTTAAAATATAAACACCAGGGTTGCTAAGATGTTTCCACAGGTAAAGACTGTTGTTGACAACTTGACTACCTGAGTTTGATCCCTGGAGCTCACATGATGAAAGGAGAGAGCTGACTCCTGCAAACTGTTCTCTGACCTTCACATGTGTTTTATGGCACGTACACACCCCACCCATACTCTAAAAACATAAATGAAGGTAATAAAATTACGTAACCAATACTAATAACTCACATGTACATATCTTCTGGTAGTTGGACAGTGGATCACGAGACTGTAATTACAATTGTGGGAAACCTGGACAAGTTCAATATGGAAGCATGCAGCTTAAATTCCATGTGGAACATTGTAAGATTCCAGGTACTTAATATTATTGATTTTGGCTTATGAGGGCTTTATTCCTTACATAATAAAGATGTCTTTTGCAAATGCTAATGAGGGAGGCTGGAGAGATGGCTGAGCAGTTAAAAGCATTTGCTGCTCTTGCAAAGGATGTGGGTTCAGTTTCCAGTGCCCTCAGGGCAGTTCACAACCGTCAGTAACTGCAGTTCTGGGGGTCTGATGCCTGCTCTGTCCTGGCCTTCTCAGGAACTGCACACATCTGATGCACACATTTACATGTCATACATGTAGGTAAGCATTCAGACACATAAAATAAAAATAACTAAACCTCATTTAAAAAGGAGAATACTAGCAAAGAAGACACACATTCTAAAGTCTATTCACATGAAACAAAATAAACACAAAAGTACAGAATTCTTACAACACAAAGCTTGAAATTATGTTAGTATCTCTAGCATAAATAAATTTATATATGACTTTCTTTTATAGCCGTACGATAAAGCAATAAAATATATAACCAGAAGCCCCTATGAGCCAGGAACTGCTGGGAACACAGCTGTAAAGTCTGGCTCATATGCCTGCTTATCCTCTGGTGGGGCAGCCGATCAACATCTACACAAAAGTTTGAATGTAGAGAACCCAACAAGGCTGTTCAGAGATGTAGACATTTGGTCATGTGCCTCTTGTAAGTCTGGGAGGATTTTAAGGTTCAGTGGGAAGAGTGAAGCCTGGGCTAAAACTGGGTAAGAAGAAGATGTTTCTGGCAAAAAGACTTAACAACTTCCAAATGTAGTTATTCAGGTCAGGGGAACCTAAATAGAGCCCAGCAGTCTCTCTCAGTTGAAGAGACTGAAATTACAGCTAGAATTTGAGGTCACAGTCCCTGAGAAGCAGGAGACAACACAGAAATAGCACCAAAAAGTTGCTTCAGGTCTCCTTGGCTGAAAACCCACTTGTGCTTTGCTGGGTTGTAGAGAGACTGGCCAGGAAAAGAGCAGCTCCTGACTGAGCTATGAGAGGAATGGTTCCCAACACTCTCGAAGGGCCATTGTCCCCTCAGGCCTTCAACCGACTCGAAGGTAGAGACCTTGTTGAGTTTTCGAGCAATTTAGTAGAACCCCTAGAGGTCATCCCTTTGAAATGTGTCTAATCTAGTCTTCAGACTCAAGCCGTAGACTCATTTTACTGCAATTGTAAAAACAACCTGAAAGAACCAAATTATTCCTTAAGTAGTTTAACTGGTTAGCAAAACAAAGTCCAATGTTCTTTACAAGACTACAAAAAATTATCAATGGATAATGTAACATTTACAATATCTAGCACCCAGTCAGAGATTATTAGACATTCAAAAAAAATACAAAAGTCTGACTCATGATCAAGGTAAATGCTGGTTAATAGAGGTGTTCATTGAAATGGTGGAACTAGCAAGCATGGACTCTTACAAAGGCTACCATCAATCGTGCATTTTGGAGAGATAAATGGATGATCCATGAAAAAAAGCTATGCCGAATGATTGAGGAAGGAACAAAAGGAAGTGGACTAGAAACTTTACTGGGTGTGATCAGCTGCAGACTTGATACTACAGAAGGCAAGATCATTGAGCTTCCCCCCAAACACAGGATGAGAGAGAGGTGAGTGAGAGACTACACACAGGAGACAGAGAGCAGAGTCTCAGTGACAAGTCTGCCAATGGTAAAAGTCTAGTACATCCATCATGAGAGCCTCGGAAGGGGGAAGAAGAAAGAAGAGGAAGAAGGAAGAAGGGGAAGAAAGGTGCAAGGAGATACTGGCTTCAATGCTTACAGTGAATAGAATATGTAAAGAACCACCTGCCAAGCACATATATTCCCCAACGGCAGTGCTCAGGATGAGCAGCCAGGGTGTCCCAATCCAGGGAAAGTGGGTTATTATTTCCCTGTGGTCACCCTACGCTGATGACTGAAGCATCCAAATTTCCTTCTTAGGGCCAGAACAGTGCTTGACAGAAGACATCTTAAGCTTGGATTATCTCTTAAAAGACCAGAACATACCCTGGCAAGCACCGTCTCTACTTGTTTTGGGTTGTTGTGTAGCAGGTCTGTCCGACAGTTGTGCAGACTATCAGTCCTGGTGTGTGTTAGATGGGTCCTCTGTACAGAGAAGCCCTCACCATTCTGAACAGGTGTCAGCCTCTCACCAGGTGCTTAGGGACCACGTTCAAGGCTACTGGCAATTGAAGAAATTTAGTTTCTTGTTGCAGGACCAGAGTTTTCATTTCCTTGTGGGTAACAGCCAAAGATCAACTACCAGATGCCATCTGTAGGGCCTTGCCATGTGGCTCTAGCCAGAGAGACTAGTTTGTCCTTTGAGAATTATTTATTTATGTTTATGTATGTGTATGTATGTACCTGAGTTAGAATATGTGCTCCACATGCACGCAGGAGCCCTCAGAGGCCAGAAGAGGGTGTCGGATTCCCTAGAACTAGAGATCCAGGCAGATGGGAGTCACCATGTGGCTACTGGGAACCCATCCTGGGTCATCAGAAAGAGAGATGTCTCCAGTCTCTTGTTCGCCCTTTCCAAGCCATCTGGAAAACCTTTCTGTATTGCGTCTCTCTTGACTTATTGACATTTCACATGTTAAGTCAGGCCCACCTGACATAGTCTCCATTATGACTGATTCAGTGACAACAAGTTAGTAACCTCCGTATCAGCAGCGACACCATTTTCTAATATAACATAGTTTAGCCATAGGAGCTGGAGCCTGCTCTGTCTATAGCTACTGCTCACACTCACAGAAAGGTCAGTATGCAAGGTGTTAATTCACACAGAGGGTAGGGATCTTATTGGCTGTCTGAGCTGTTTGCTTTCCAACTAAGTCTCAATTATTTGTATAGATGGAGAAAAATAAAGGAGGTTTTGGGACAGGGTGAAGTCCATTTGAGAACCTCATGAGGAGGCTTCATGTTTTGCTCTATGGGACCTTGTACTTAGTCCTGACACCAGATCAGTCTTGAATAGAGATACTTTAGGAATCTGTCATAAATAAATGATGAACAAAAGCTCATTAAATGCATCTTGGGTGCAAACGGGAAGCCAGGGAAAGTGACAGTTACTGCATAGATGATGTCTTCTCTGACTCAGTGCTAACAGTTGACTCCCGTGCACACTCAGGCTTTTCAATGATGAGCAGGCAGGCAGCAGGCTGATGGACAGTTAAGTACCAACTCTAGTTTGCCCAAGTGAAGCTACGAAGCAGAAGTTGCCTGCTTGATTATCCTTTTTGTTAATAGGATACAGAAATAGTGAAATAATCTCAAGTCCAATTCACATCCTCTCTCTGTCTCAAGAAGACAACACAAAAATTGAATAGCTTCAGCAAAACCCACAATTTGGAAATGACAATGTGCCTAAGAAGCAAATAGAGCTGAAGGAAAATGGACAGGATAGTTTTTCAAAGTTTATAGCAAATAGCTTGCTGCTTTGTATGGAAGGCAAGAAGCTGTTCTGTGATGAAGCAGCCTGTAGCCAAGAGCAAGGGACAGAGTAGGCACCGGTACAGGGGCCCAGACGCCCCTAACTCAGCCATGTGCTTACAGGAAGTCTGTAAAAACTGTGATTTTAGCTGCAAATATGTTCATCTTTTCATTGATTCATCCTAGGTGCCCCCAGCCTCTCTGCGCTCTTCTTTGCCCATTGGCTTCTCAGGATCCTGCTCTGTCCTCTGCCTGGCATTGCTCTCCAGTCCCTGAGTAACTCAGCCTGTTGAGTGGCAATGAGCCAGGTCAGACATGCAGAAAGGGTTCCATGGGTGTATGAGAGAGACATGTTTCCTGGGACATGGCAAACTCTGATGGCTTTCTCATGTATATCACTGTCCTAGGGATTCAGGAGTACAAATAGGAAGGCTCTCCTAAGCAGTCTCAGAATAAAGGCTGCTTGGGTTGAGCTGTGAAATTTTTATGACACTGTTGTAAAATGATATGAATTACAGCATTAACTCTTGTGTGGAATCAGCAAAGTGACAATTATGTCTCAGCTCACCTATGGGCTCATATGCTTTATTCTTCCAAGAATAATGGGCTTGCTGCAAGAAGCAACTTCAACTGTCTTATTCCTGTCCTTGAATATGGTCATGTTCTGCTAATGTTCCCTGCCCCTGGCTTGCATGAAGGTACACAAGGACTGCAGAGGTGGCTTGGGGTTTCCCAGCTCCCCTTCTTTCTCTACAGTTATTTCAGCGTGTGTGGTTGCTCAACCCAGGGAAGTAATGTAAGCATGTTAGCCAGACTTTCCGTCCCTGTTAACCAACAGCCAGCATAACTAAAGTCACATAAGCATACAGGAGAATAGAAGCTAGAAGGTTGGCGATGTTGATGTCGGGGATTAGCTAATGGGTACAGAGCTTCCTTTTGGGGAAGAAAACATTCTGGAAACCAATAGTGGCTATATCCGTTACTTTCCGATTTCTGTGACAATGTACCATGACCAAAAATAACTTAGAGAAGAAAGTTTATTTGAGCTTACATTTCTAGAGGGACAGCATGATGGCAAGGTCATGATGGCAAAGAGAAGGATGAGGAGGAGGAGGGGAAAGGGAGAGGGAGAGGAAGAGGGGGAGGGAGGGAGGAAGGGAAGAAGGGAGGAAGGGAGGGAGAGAGAGAGAGAGATGGTTTGAAGCCATAAACTTTCAGTAACCCGCACTCCTGCACCTGTGATATACTTCCTCCAGCAAGGCGCCACCTCCCAAAAGTTCTGAATACTTCCCCAACAGCTCCACCACCAAGTGCAGGCATTGAAACACTTGAGCCTATGGGGGGCATTTCTTATTCAAACCATTGCAGTGGTAATAACGGCTGAATGTCATCATGGGGAATCTTAATAACTTTAAAAAAATGGTTGCAATGGGAGTTGGGGAGATGGTTTAGTTGGTGGAGTGCTTGGTTGTATTAGCCTGGGGACCTGAGTTCAGATCTCTAGGACCCATATAAAACCTCTTTATGTGCTATGGTGAAGGGCCACAAACAGGTAGATCCCTAAAGCTCACTGGCTAGCCAGACTAGCCAAACTGATGAGCTTAAGGTTCAGTGAGAGAGCCTGTCTCAAAGCATATTGAGGAGGATGGTTAAGGGAGGCAAGTAAAGTTGACCTCCATGGGTATATGCACACATGTATACCAGCACCCCCATAAAAAAGTGCATACACACACACACACACACACGCGCGCACACACACACACACACACACACACAACTGCAATGGTGAATTTTATACTATGTATGTTTTACCAACATAAGAAATCATTTGAGATGACAGCATTAAGCCAGTGTGGAGCTTCTGTGTATACACCCTTGGGTAAACACACAGGTCCCACATACACTCACAAAGCTGGCCTTCCACTCACTTGTGCTTAAGGTACATGAACTCTAAACACACATCTTAATCCTCCGTTGTATGTTTTTCCGGTGGGTGGTAAGATGCCCAAGGGCAACCTACTGACTGGGTTCATTTCTTATTAGACATGCTGGTTGAATTCAACCCTGAGCTAAATCGGAGCTTATTCAGGATATGATTTTTTTTTTAAAAAGCTCATCCTTATTAAAAATAAA
The DNA here is from genome assembly GCA_902729485.2 of Mus minutoides. NCBI lineage: Eukaryota > Metazoa > Chordata > Mammalia > Rodentia > Muridae > Mus > Mus minutoides. The sequence continues at coordinate 487,430 of LR750147.1, read as the reverse complement.
ATTTGCATACCTCAATATTCATGGATTTTAAATAGAGCATAGTTCATTTTGTTTGGGCAGATGCAGACAGTGATGAAACCAGCACCGAATTGTGTGATCTGAGACATTTCCATCAACCTGAAGTTTCCTGCCTTGTGCTCTCAGAAAGGCCCTGCCCCCCACCATGACCCAGGTGCCTGGCAACCTCCACTTGCTTTCTAGAAATGACCAACAGTGGAAATCTTGCAGTCTACAGTGATTTGTGCCAGGACAAGTGTTACTTTTGTGTTTGTGTGTGTGGTATGCATATATATATGTATGTGTTATGTGTGTACACATGTATGTAGAGGACATGTGTTTGTGTATAAACAGAGATTGGCGATCTGATATCCAGTCATTTTTAACCTTATTTTTATCACAATTACGTGTGTGTGTGTGTGTGTGCGCGCGCGCGCGCGCGCGCACACGCATGCGTGTGCGCGCACACACATATGTGTCACAGCACACATGTGAAGACCAGAGGCTAACTTTTACTAGTCAGTTCTCGCCTTCTATCATGTGGGCTCTGGAGCTTGAACTCAGTTCATCAAGCTGCTGAACCACTGTGCAATATCTCTTTTGAGATATTGCGGTCTTACACCAAACATGAAACTTCTTGATTCAGCCAGACTGGCTTTATAACAAGCCCTCCTGTACCCATCAAATGCTGCTGCATACAGCTTTTGATTTGAGTCCCGAGGACACAAAATCAGGTCCTTATACTCATGTGGCTGGCACTTTACCCAGTGAACCACCTCCCAAACCTCAAGTATGTTCGTTTTACCATCACCATGACAAAATGCACAGCAGAAAGGATTCAGGAAAGACAAGATTTGTTTAGTTCAGGTCTCAGAAGTCTTGGTTGATCATGGAGAGGGCATGGCAGAGCAGAGTCTCACACAAGGGCACCCAGAAAGCAAAGCAGAGTAATAAGCAGAAGCCAAAGACAGGATCCACTTCCTCCAGTCAGCTCCTCACCACATGACCATCTAGTCATATTTTATATTCAACATTAGATTAAACTCTTTAGTAGGTCAAGCCCTCATGATTTAATCATTCCTGGAAATGCTGTCATAGACCTGCCCAGAAGGGTGCTTTACAAATCTCCCATCTAGTCAAGTTGACAATCAAGATGAACCATCACTCCAAGTTTCCAGGGCAATGTCTTATCATCATCATCATCATCATCATCATCATCATCATCATCAAATCAATCCTTCTCTCTTGAGACAGCAGAAGGCTAGATGATTTGGGGTCCTGTTATAGGCAAGTTTGCCTTTTAGTCAGGCCTGACTTAATTCTGAAACTGTCCGAGCCGAAAACTAAAGAGGTCATAGACAACGAAGTCTCTCGAGTGGTGACGTAACACTGAAGAATGTACTATCTAAAAGTCGTACTACTTTTAGTTGCGACAGCACCTGACATTATGTCAATGTACATCTTCCCCTCGAGTTCTACTTCAAACCACGTGTCATCCTTGAGTTTTTGTGAAGTGATATCTGGGTTGATGACCTGACATTGTTACAAACAACAATATTAAAAATGACTATTCCTTGCTGTGAAGATGGAGTTGTGGTAGACCCTTTCTTCTGGGGTTGCCATGGAAATCATATAATACCTCAGAAGCATTTAGCACTGCTCAATTCTTGGTAAGCCCTCTGGAACACAGCTGTGATCATTTTCTTGTGAGAAAACCATTAAGAACCAAATTGTGCCTCCTCCAATAAGTAGAAGGTATCTCTTTCCCCAGTTCTCAAAAAGCTTGAAAGTCAGGTATGAAAAGGGCTCTCTTTAGATTGCTTTCTGTAAATCTGGTTTTTACACACACAAAACAAAAACAAACACCACTCAAGCAGCTACTTGCTTAAAATGTCAATCTCTGCCACTCAGGCCAAAGGAGAAGTTCCATGCAGGCAGATGAGTGAAGGGCTTAGAATAGCCCTTATCGTCCTCTGTGATTTAGATTTTTGTCTTTGTTGCTTTGAATGCAGTAACAGCTGAGTTACTAGTCATAGACTGGAGAGGGCTATTGAATTCTCAGAACTTTCTGGGGTATTCCAAAGTCAAAGTGACTTTGCTGTACTTGATTCTCAAGTAGTTCCTACTGTAAGGCTGGGGGGAAGGGGAAGTCACTGGGGAAAGCAGGAAGTGGTACTAAATGATTTCTGGGAGAAAATTTTCCTCTTGGTACAGGAAACAGATTCTGTCCCTAGAGCCATAGCCATCATCTCATGGAAAGTAAGGAGAAAGGAGAAGAATAATAGCAAATATGATAGGACATGCTGGAACATGCTGGAAGAAAATACTTAAGAAATCAGAGAACATCACCTGAATACAGACCTTGTAGTAGGGTCATTGACATACCTGCAGTTTGGAATGATTCTGCCCAACATGCCTGGTACTTGTATAGAATTTTCTAGTCAATGGTTCTGTTCTTGGCTGCTGTCATTTCTACTTGCTAACAGACTGGAGCTATCCTCCCTGGTGGGAAGATAGAACTGTGTTCTTTGCAGACCACTTTTCATTAAGCAGCTGGGGAAGAGACTGAAGACTTTAATGTGCCTGCCTCCAAGAGGACGGGTGATAGAGATTACCCTCCATTCCATGCCTTCTCAAGCTGGAGCCCTGCCAGTTTCCACCTTTGCAAAGGAGAATCAGGGAAACACAAGGAGAGGCTGAACCTCGCCATCTTCCTTCAGGTCCTAACAAGGGAACAATCCCCCCCCATTTGCAATCAGATAAGGGGAATTATCTTGGTAATAAAAGTCAGTTGAGAATCTAAATGAAAAAAATCTAATGCTTTTCATGCTGATTTATTTTAGATTAGGAAAATCTAAAGCAGAAGTAAACACGAAGAGACGGAGCATGGAGACAGAGTCATGGTGGAGAGAGAAAGCGCAGATTTGAGCGATTATAGGTGCCGAGGTTGCATTAACCAGAAAATACACTGTCTGACATTAATTACTGTTGCAAAAAGACTTCAGAAGATTGAAAACAAATATGTATCACCGGTAAAGATCAATCATGCATCTGAGAGCCCTTGCTAAATGGTGGTCCAAGATGACCCAGCTACCCCACCCCATGTACTGCCTGCCCCCTAGTGGAACTTTCTGTGTTCCCAGAAAATGATATTTTAGTGTTAGAAAGAGATGCTGTTCATCTCTAACAACATCCATCCTTATCCTAAAGATAGGACCCAGCCCCAAACCTACCCTCTTGGTCTTAGGTTTTTTGGGCTACAAGTAGACTTGGGATAGTCTTTCCTTTGCTCTGATGACTAATCACTATTGGCAACTTGACTGGATTTAGACTCGCTGTATACATAAGCCATATGTTTATAGATGGGTGTTTCCAGAAGGGTTTAAGGTGGTATCAGCCACCCAGAATGTGGATGATACCATCACATGGGCTGGAGAACCTGGTAAATGAATTAAAAGGGGCAACAGAGGACCAGTGATTCTGCTTTGTGCCCTAGTCCACCCACCACCTGACCGTACTTGCCCTTGGGGGTTGGAGATGAGGTAATGTGAAATAAATGGCTCAGACTCTGGGAGCAGGTGAGAATGCTGCAGCAAGCTTATCTATGAGTTCTTGGGGGCACCCTTTATACCCTCCACCCATGTCCTACTGGTTCCATGTAAGCATGTCTTTCAAGTGGTATTTCCCAATGGGCTGGCATTGTCTGTGTCACCAATCTTTAGGCTCTCATGCAGTTTTCAATTAGGTACTCATGCAGGAGTTGCCTCTGTGGCTTCCCACGCCCAACATTTGTGTGGAGGCAGCCACTGCTTCACCAGTGAGGACCGCTGTTCTTCCTACACAGTCTCAGCCCTGTTTGCTTTGTGATTGCGGATGTGATGTGTTCAACCACCTCACGTTCCTGCTGCTCTGTCTTCCTCGCCATGATGGGCTGTATCTCCTCAAACTATAAGCCAAGATAAGCCTTTCTTCATCTAAGTTGACTTTCTTAGCTTTGTGTCACTCAATGAGAAAAATGACCACGACACATACTTGTCTGGAGAGGCAGCTGAGGAGATGAGATGTAGGCAGCTGGGTTATATTTAGACTGGAGATTCCCAACCATTTTTTTTTCTACCCTCTTCTCCTCTGTGGTGTGAGTTTCAGTGTCCAAATTGTTGGCTCGATGTTTTGCAAAACTGAAGAATTGTCACTGAGTCTATTAGGCAAACACACGTCACACACCCGTGGACACAGCATCCTAGACACAGAAAGGGAAGTTGGGGTCCTAGAGTGCGGGGATGCAGTGTGTGTATGAACTAGGCTTGGGCTTGCTTCTGACTTCATGCTTAGTAGGCCTGAAATCATCCACTCTGGGAAGATCTGTTTGGGTACCATCTGTAGGAAGCACAGAAAATTACATAGAATCTGGGAAATCAAAGGAATTGTAATTTTGTATGGTTTTACCATTGTTTGGAATAACAGTTTCAAGAACTAGGGCTTCTAACTAAGCGTCAGCAATAATGGACATATGGTGGTGTTTCCTGCTGTATTTGCAGAGGATCGCAGACATTTCTGCATGTTCTCTTGCTATTCATCTGTCCATTTGTTTACTCACTTGCTCTGCTTGTATTTTGGGGGGCACACTAAGGACCTGGGCTGTTGTAGATTTTGTAATATAGATGTAAACAAAGAACTGACTGATTAGGGGTTCCTTTTCATGGGGAGGAAATGGGGCACACACTGATAAATGCATTGTATATCTTACATAGTTAAAACAACTTAGGAATGTTGTCTGTAATGAAAGCAGCCATCAGGGGCTGCTCACAGGTGATGACTAACATGGCAATGCTCAGATCTTACCTCTATGCAAGACTGTGTTTGTTTAAAAAATTCAAGATTGCTAAGAACTTTAACAAGACATATTCAGATTAGCTGAGCATTTGAGGTTGCTTGTGACATGCCATAGTATATAGATGAGCTGCATCCAGTTACCAGGATCACAGGCGCTGTCTTAACAGTAACAGATGCCCAGGTTCCATACTACACAACGTGGTGTGACCTACAAAGCTGTTCTCTGGTGTTGGCTAATTCAGATACTTCTGACATTTTGATGTTATGAACTACTCTACTCGGGAAAAGCTCATGAAAACAAATGGCCTTTACTAGATTTTTAATCTATTGAAAAAAACACCCCCCCCACAAGTTGGATGCCGAGGAGTCACAGAGCTGGAATTACTTCATGGAAATGTCAGAGTTGATGGAGTAGAGGAAGGAGGGTGCTGGGATATGAGTAAGAGGCCACTGCAGAGGTTATTATTAAGGCTATGGAAAACATGGATATGGGATGGTGAGATGCTTAGGGAGGGTAGCCATTAAGAGCAGCTGGTAGAAGCCATTCAATAGAGTTGGCAGCATTGGACACTTAAGAGCAGAACAAGAGGAATTCTGGGATGTGGGCTGGTAGCTCAATGAGGATTGACAAACTGAGAAGTGAGTGTGGAACACTGGCTGGCTCCCTCTGGTGAGTTTGTGGGGAGCATAAGGTCAAAGAGGAGAATGTCTAAGAGAGAGGGAGTATTATTCAATTTAAGAGGCAGAGGAAGAGGAGGAGGCGGAGGCGGAGGCGGAGGCGGAGGCAGATGTTGAAGAAGGCATGGCTGGACATCCTGATGGGTGAGGTCTCTGAGTCAAGTAGAGTCTGGAGTGCTGTGCACTGTGCTCCTGGGATAGGGGCTTCTATTTTTATTTATTTCCACACTCATTTATTCCTTTATCTTCCCCCAGACCAACTCTTGTTAAGGATTATGTGTTCAGCCCTATATTGGAAGCAAAGGATCTGTTGGCAAGCAGGATACAATGTATTTTGTTCTCTCATGGACAACAGTTGAGAAATGGTCAGGCATAACTCCATGTGGTCCAATGTATTTACACACAAAGGCATGTGTTCTGAAGAAAAAGAATGGTTTGTAGGGATGTACAAATCGTGATCCTTAACTGATTTTGAAGGTAATGTTGGGAGATACTCATGAGGACAGGTGACATGAACTGAGATACATAGGAAGGCCTAAAAAGCATATTAAACTCACAAATACATGAAAAGAGCCTGTGGTGGGTATATGTGTGTACAGTCAGGGGATGAAGAAGATCACAGAGTGTGACCTGGTGATCTACTGAGATGATCAGGACCCTCTTGATACTGTCTTCATCACAGTAGAAGGTTGTTATTCTGTACAAAGGGGTGGCTATGAACAGCTTGTAGAAAGTAGGGCCAAAGCTAAGACTTTCCAGAATATTGTATGTGGGTTGAGCTCTGGGGTAAGGCTCACTAAAGCAGTTCCAGACTCACCTGCCATTGAGAATCCTTGGATCCCCAGTGAGCAGAGCTACTTTGGAGAGGAATCTAGTCACTTAGTGAGTCATCTGCTAGGATATCTGGGATCCCACAGGCAGAGAAGCCATCCTCAATCCAAACTAGAACACTTAAGTGTTGGTTAGTTCACAGTGGCCCTGAGGCTTTTGATTGAAAACACATCAAAGTAAATAAATAAAGGTAGTGATATTTGTGATGTCACATGATACCTATGTTGTCACACCCCAGCTGCAGTGACTTGTTAGACATGGAAGGTACACTGAAAAGTATGTATAGCAGTCTCCTTAAAAGAGCCTCACAAGAGAGAAGCAGCTCTAAGTCCTGGCGGGTCCCTGTTCCATCCCTCTACCTCCCAGGAGCATCCAGATCCACCTGGCTGTTTGGGTTCTGGGTGCTATTGAACTTGGCATTAAATTGTTTTTCAAAACAACACTTGGGGCAAGTTTTCTCTTCCTGAAAAACATTCATAAGTTAGTCTGCATTTCCTGTGACATGTCTGCACTGAGTTTGAGAGTAGACCAGGGAGAAGTTTAGTGGATATGTAAGTATTGTGAGAGAGAGGCTGCTCGTCAAATACTAACATGTTGTGATGATGGTGATAGTGATGATGGTAATGATGGTAGTGGTAGCAATAATGGTTATGGCCATAATGGTGATAATGATGGTGGTGGTAGTCATAGTAGTAAATGCTGATCATGGTAATAGTGATGCTGCTGCTGCTGCTGATAATAGTGATGATGATGAAGGTAATGACTATGCTAATAGGAGCCATGTCACAGGCCCAGTATGAAGAAAGGTAATGATAATGCTATTTGGAGCATACTGGCTGAAAACTAGAGATTGGTATTTTGTTGGCCTCTGGTCCAAGTCCTGTCTCTTTCACATCCTAGTTGCATGACTTTAGTCTATTATTTTCTTGATGCTTTGGCTTCCAGCTGTCATTGTGGGGCAGCACCAACACCTTTCTAACAATTCTGAGAATTCAGTTACTGAGGTGGGTAAGGGTTGAGACCAGTGATGTATGATATGTCATAGTTGTCAGCATTTCTATGACCAACAACCATGTTGGTGGCTGGCAAAGAGATTAAGTAGAGAGTGGAAAGGCAGGGTGGTTGCTTCTCTGGAGTTCAGCTCAGCCCAATCATCTCTGTCCCTGCAGTGTCTGAGTAGTCCAGACTACTGCTTAGGTCAAAAGCAGCTTTTGGCTGCAGCCCCACATGGGTGGAAACCAAATGCTAAGAGTGAAAAGAGTTCCAATAAGAAGTAAGCACAAATAAGCTAAAGTCAAACTTGTATTGAGTTGATCTAAAGTTCAGAACAGGAGCCAGACTTGAGCTCCATGAATGAGAATCCTCTCAACTCATGATTGCTTACAACGGGGCTGTCAGAAAGAGAGTTCTCCTGTAGATAAGGCCATGGCATAGGCCAAGGGATGATGGGGAGACATGGACAGACCTGCACAGTAATCTGTATGAGGTAATCTGGAGCAGGTGTGTCCAATCTGCAGCCCACATTATGCAACCAGTGCTAGCTATAACTACAGCCCAATAAAAATTGTAAACTTTCATAAAGCATAAGATTTATGTGTCTGTGGGTATATGTTCACATATGTTTGTGTCTGTGTGCATGTTCATGTATGTGTATGCACATATAGAGGCAAGGGGTAAGATCCCTTGCCATCACTTTCTACTGGACCTGGAGCTTGCTGATTTGGCTGGAATGGCTGACCAATAAGCCCTGGGAATCTTGTTTCTCTCTCCCCAGCACAGAGATTATAGGTATGTGCTACCTTGCTTGCCTTTTATGGGTGTGCTAGGATCTGAACTCAGGCCTTCTTGCTTAGTATTTAAGTTCACACAGGAGCCATGTCACGGGCCCAGTATGAGATTTTAGTGTGTGTGTAGCACGTGTGTGTGTGTGTGTGTGTGTGTGTGCGTGCATGCATTTTGGGTAACTTGATGCATGGTTCCTGATAGTGAACTTTATAGAGGACTACACCCTGTTGCAATGTCAAATAAAGTTGGACCTACCTCTTTGAAGTCTCATTGTCACTATAACTAGGGTTCATAATGTCACCCACAGCAGCTGTTTTCACAAAGACTCGAAAGATTTCAACCATTTGCTCCTGGAGGAGAAAATCGGTCTGATAATACACTTATAGACAACAGAACCCTTTTGTGGACATTAATCTTATTTTCATTGGACTTTAAAAGCTAATTCTTAGAATTTAATTGCTCAGTTAATCGATTTACCAATATGTATTGAATGTTCAGGTTTAGCATCCATCCAGCACTGGGAGGTGGTTCTTTGATTTACTAAGAATATCCACCCAGAATCAATGTTGGCTATTTTCACATACACCCTTCATTCCTCTCTCCCTCCCTCTCTCCCTTCCTTCCCTCTTAGGCACTTTGAAGTCATTAGAACCATGCTTTATTTCGTTGGCAGTACAAACTTGAGAGATAATGGAGATGCATTTATAGCATTCTCTGGTTCTCTCTTACAGGAAAGGACAGGTCCTAGAGATGGTTCTAGTTTGTAAAAGAATGTATTCTCACACTCAATTCTCTCTCTCTCTCTCTCTCTCTCTCTCTCTCTCTCTCTCTCTCTCTCTCCATCTCTCCTCCCCCTCCCCTTCCCTTCTCCTTCCTTCTCTTTCCCCCCCTCTCTGTGATATACATGTGTTTCCTGTGTTTGTGTGTGATATACATATGTTTCGTGTGTGTGTGTGTGTGTGTGTGTGTGTGTGTGTGTGTGTGTGTGTGTGAGTGTGTGTGTGTACAGGCATGCATGTGCCACAGTGCATGTGTGGAAGGCAGAGGACAACCTCGGGTATCAGTCCTTACCTCCTACCTTGTTTGAGCCAGGATCTTTTTGTTGGTCACTGTCATTTGTGCTAAGCTAGCTGGCCTGAGCATTCTTGGAATTCTCCTGTCTCTGCCTCCAATCTTTCCAGAGACTCACAGGGGGTGATGGATGCTCTCAACCATGCTCAAGTGAACATGTAGTATAAGGATCCTACTCAGGGTGCCAGGCGGTAAAGCATATGCTTTACCCACTGAGCCATCTTCCCAGCCCTGAGGTACGTTATTGATTAGGCAAGAAAAAGTAGAACCAGAAAAGTTTCTGTTTTTTACCAGATGAACAGTTGCCTCTTCTCATTTCCCAAAGATGACTTTGTCCAGGAAAGAAATGAAACTTTTTCCAGAGCAGGTGAAGACTGGACATCTCAGATCCCCACCCCTACCTCCCTTCCTCTGCCTTAGTAGTAATGAAATATATCTGGAACACACTTTCCATCCAAACTCGAAGTGCTGAGAAGCTAAGAGGCTGACCAGAATGTTTAGCCTTCAGGATTTTAGGCCAGCAGTCTCTGAAAAGCGAACAAAACAGGGTCACTGGTCATCTCGAGTGCCACCCCTAGATCCCGTGGTGAGCACAGGCCACCACGGGCCACCACAACTGTATGTTTAGTGTCAGGTCAGGACAGAGTCAGATTCTACCAGGACTGAGGAACAGGGACAATGGCAACATTTTCAGAATGTGGTGGGTGCAGCTCAAATATAGAAATGAAAACTGTGTGTCCATAAATCATTTTTATGAGGCTTAAACTCATAGTCGCCACATTGTAAAAACAGGAGGTGAGACGGTTACAGTTCATAACGTTTATGAAGTTTGTTAATGTAAATTATGTGAAGAGAGCTCACCCCCACCTCCTTCCTGGTAGAAATCATATGGATTTAGGTCAAATGTTTTGATGGTCCTGAATAATAAGACTATTGGGTTAATAAAATATTCAATTCAGAGACTCAAGCAAAAACAAATTCTAAAAGAATGTTTTAATGTTGCAAATTATGGTTTTGAATCCTAATTTTAATATTAATGTATAAGCTTGCCACATGAATAGCTGTAGATGCAAAGTAGGTATGTGTTTGTATAAATGTGTGTGCATCTATAATATAGGTGTATTTGTTATATACCATATCTGTCTGTCTATCTGTCTCCATATATATCATTTCTTTCCACTATCTGCTACTCCCTGACTCTACAAGAGATATCAGGCACCTGAATTTCTTTTTTAACCAGCATAGTCAGCCCAAGCCAAAAATGTTATTAGAAGGAAGCCTTCATACTAAATCCTCTCTGGAAGCCCCGAGAGCATCATTTACAGGTTGTTCTTTAATAATGGCAGATATTTAGTTTGGGACCATATAAAAATGTAGCCAAGAAGCTGCCCAGGGTGAGAACGTGACTCTGCTGATGGATGGTTCTGCCTGGACAGTAAATGCCAGCCCAGGAAGCAGAGCTGGCCATCTGCAGCTCTGGGGAGTTCGGGAACATAGAGAGGAGTAATACATGGTTCCCAGGATAGCCATGGTGTCCATGAGAGCAATCACCCTGGGCAGCTGAAGTGTGCACACGCAGTACTATATCTCAGAAATGGGTCAGCTCAGGAGAAGCTAATTAGGCTTTCCATAGAGGATGCTACTCCAGAGAAGCCAAGTCAGGGCTGGCTTTAGATAGGGGTTTGATGACTATAGAAAATGTGCCCAAGATATTTTGGGTGCGTCAGTAGAAGTGGGAAACTCAGCCAGAGATACTGGCTGTGCAGCCTGAGAAGTTCATCTTAGAGATCACCGCTTAGATATGACCATGATCTTGTCATATACCACAGAAAGTAATTTAGAAGTAGGTTAATTACTTTTTGTCTCTGTGATAAAATACCATGTGACCAAAAGAGACTTCAGAAAAATAAAATAATTTGGTTTTGTATATGGTTCCAGAGGGTTAGCGTTCGTAATGGTGTGGGAGGCATAGGCAGGCAACTAGAGCAGGAGGCTGAGGAATCACATCTTTAACCATAGTCATGAGGCAGAGAGAGTGAATTGTAAGTGGGATAGGCTATGCACTCTCAAAGCCCACCCCCAGCAATGTATTTCTGTATGTCTCCTAAAGGGATCATAACCTCTTCAAACAGCGCCACCTATTGGGACCAGGTGTTCAAACACACGAACCTACAGGGAGATCTCTCATTTTAACTGCCATGGTCAGTATGAAGCAAAGTTGGCTTTAATGAGAAAAAAATGAGAGTAGCCACCAAAGAGTGAGTGTGTATTTCTCTAGAAACAATAATTCTTAGGTGTTTTATACTAGTAATATATCTGATTCTGAAGTCACAAAAATGTTGCAGGATATAATTAACAATCAGGTTCAACATTTAAAAGTTAAGTAACATTTAAGTCAAAATAATGAGCTGGTTTGTGTATTTCTCATCTCTTAATAATTTACTTTGTGATAGAGGCCGAAAGCAGGGGTTATGAAGTGAATTGTTTAGGTGTATGGGCAGGAGAGGGGCATGGGTGAAACTTAGCTCAAAGGTCACATATGTTGAATTTGTGGGATTGGAATACTTCATGCAAAAACCGGTGTGACGTCTGCTCTAGATGTCCAGGAAATAGGATCAGCTTGATGTAATGTTTAAGGCAGGGTTAAAAATTTTTAAATTAAAAAATTATTTATGTATCTTTTAAAACTTATCTGTGTATGTGTGGAGAGACATGATAATGATGGTATATGAGTGAAGGTCAGAGGACAGCTGTCAGAGTTGGTTCTGTCCTTCCACAACTTGGATTCTGGAGAGCAAGCTCATACTATCAGACTTGGTGGCCAGGGTCCATAATTGTTGCGCCATCGTGTTGGTCTAGATTACTTTCTTGTACAGGTTGGTGGGAGGTAACAGCAGGAAAGCAACTGAGACGTGTGCAGGAAGAAGTAGGAGTTGGGAAGTATGTAGGGCTGTGGACCCAATGAAGCCTGCATGTAAAGCTGGAAAGAAACCAGTCTTCTCCACCATACTTTTCTAGTTGAGACATCTCTGGACTTAGCCATCAACTGGATTTCACCTTAACAGAGGACCTGCCATTTCCTCATTTCTTGGGTTCCTGAGGCAGGAGGGGGTGGGGGATAAGATTTTTAGTGTCTGTGGGGCTGCTCTGAAGTTCAATGCTGAGGGGGGGTCACTCATGCTATAAAAGCTTGATCGGGGTGGGTATGGAGCCATTTGATAGCAAAGGCCTGATGACCAGGCAGGAAGACTCAAGGGAATATAGTTTAGGATCTTTATTTCTGTGTCCCCATTAGCACCATGTAACCATTCAGTCATTCAAAATTCCACGCTGTGAGGACGGATAGTTGAAGCTTTATGGTTAAATTGCCTTCTTGGCCAGACCTTGAGAATCTGTTGGCCTGAGTAAAATTTCAGTTTCCTATGATTAATAGGATCTGAACACAGAGGGAGAACAAATGTGGGAAAGATGACTATTTCTACCCAAACTAACATCTGCGTTTCAAATCAGGAAATGAATGGTAGAAAGCCCCTTTCCAAGTCGAACTCTATGTGTTCTAGAAGAGTCCCTTTACTGCTCACTCACTGCCCTGTGACCTGCCTGTAGGCAAGACCATAGGTGTTAGGAAGGGGCTGGTAGGGTGCCTAGCTGGCTTACACCTGGGAAATAGGTTAGCAGCAATGTAAGCAAGGGGACAGATGAAGGTCACCTGGACTTCCCATCATTGATTTTGGTGGCTTAGGGAGGAAAGGATTGGGTGGTGGCATGAATTTTCTCCCTCCTGATCAATTAGGGCCGGCCTTTACAACTGGCAGTTTTTAAAGGGTGGGTCTGTGATGGATGAGAGGGATCAAGTCTTTATAGTTCACTTACACAAGGAGAATAACCAATTCTTTGTTGAGCTTTCAGAAGAGCAGAGTGTTGCCATATTTCTAATGATGGCTTTAATGTCAGGGTACGAGTGGAACGGTAATCCACACTGCATACAAACCCTTGGTTCTGCTTTGAAGAGTACTGTCTCATTTCTCTATAACTAGAATGCCAGAGCAGCTCTTTTCCAGAGAACATTATCAGCGAGCTCTGCTTCTTTTTCTCTATGAGTGAGAACAGAAGGCTGAGGAGTGGGCCTGTTGGCCTTCCCTAACCCTTGTCTATCATGAGGTCCTTCTTGCTGTAGTTGAGTCTGATGCTTGTTTATTTGATAGAGAAGCCATTTTTGTTCAGTCTTCCTCACTCTGTCTAGTCATGGATGATTGATTCTCTGACCACTAGGAGAACTCATATGTTGAATAGCTTACAAGAACATCTTCGGTCAACACAACTTCCTTGGGTAAAACTTGTATCAGCTCCTAGAGGACAAAACAGGAGCTCCCTGGCATAGGACCCTGCTCTCCACCCTGACACCTCATGGTGCTTCTAAATTATTCTCCAATCTTACCACCATATGGCCATTGCACTTTCTGCCACCGTCTGTGTGCACAGGGGCTCCTCTGCCTCACAGCTCCTGTTTGGCTTCTCCAGGGAGTTTTGTCTCTTCCCAGTATCTCCTGCTTCACTGTGTCCATTGAGGACCAGGGACCTCCCTCCCCTCCTTGCCATATCCTCAAGTCGGACTGATGTGTTGAAGTCATTTGAAGTCAGGTTGAATGGCAGGATTGATACAGAGCAGCTGCTTGGAGACATTTCTGTGGGAAGGGATCTTACCCATGAACCCTCCCAAGTTTCAGGGATGAGCAAGGAGGGAACGGAATCATAGGGTGGTGGTTCAGAGTCTAGCAAAGAAAATATCTGCTTTTGAGTTTCGCCAGGACTCTATTGCATGCTTATTAAGAGGTTCCTGACCATCACTAGCTCAGGGACAGGAGCTGCTTCAGGCCTGCTAGGCACCTCCTCTGTGCTGTGTCCACCTTGTTCTGTGCAGTAGATGGGGGGAGGTGCTCCTGCTTTTCTGGCCACTTTGAAGAAATATCTGTTGCTGTTTCCCCAAAAGAGGCCTAAGGAGACACAAGTAAGCTTATTGTACCTGTTAGGTAGTCCATTTACTGGAAAGGACACATCCCTGTCTCCCAGGACTCTGCGACAGCCCTATCTGTCCTGCTATAAAGAATGATGATGCCTGTGTTCCTTCCTGAATTCCACCTGCTGGCTGTCTGGGCCTTGCCTTCTGTTTTGCCACAGTCCCCTATAAATAGTGTGGTGAGCAGTTCCCTCTGCTTCGTGAGACTTTCTCTCTGTAGTTTCATCTTGGCCTTTATCAACTAGTATATAATCTAAATTTAAGAATAATTGGTAAATTCTCGTACTATGCAGAGCTCACCTCTGACTCCCAGCCCCAGATTTGTGTCAAGCAGAGCTACGGTTAAAAGTTTCAGTGTTTCCTCTGAACCTCACCAAAGCTTGCTGCTGCTTTGGGAAGACAGAGAGGTATGTGGCCATATAGGGCCTTAACAAAAGCTGGGAAATTGATGGTGGATATGAGGTAGCCAGTTCATGAGGGCCACTGACTCGTGTTCTTACAAAGTTGCTATTTTTATTTTTCTCTATAATTTCTTTCTTTTCCTTTTGTAAAAAAAAAAAAATGGTTTGTTGTTGTTGTCTTGAGACAGGCTCTCATTTTGTAGCCCAGGATAACCTAGAACTCACATGTGGCCCAGGCTGATCCTGAACTCATGGCAGTCTTCTTGCCTGAGTTTCCCAAGTGCTATTTACAGTTAAAGCTGCTACATACCTGCTTTATATCTGACATTTCAATCCATGTTCTCTCTGAAGCACACAAGTCCTGCCTCCACCCAGATGATAGGGAGGTACCTTTCCAGACAGGGATGTGTCCTTTCCAGAGCATTAATATCCTGAGTGAGAGGCAGCTTTCTGGGTTGTTTCTTCAGAGGAAGGATGTTCATACTCTTCAGGGAAACATCACCAAGTCCCACTCAGAATCTATGACTTCTGAACCTATGGCTGCAGGGTCAGAGCACAAGAGCTGCCATGAAGGTCACTGTCAAAATCCCTACTTGAAGTCTTCTAGAATATTGTGGTTAGAATGTACAATGTCCCCTAGGAGATCATGGGTTGGACACTTGGTCCCCGGCTGGTGGCACTGTCTGGAAAGCTGTGGAACCTTTAGGTGGAGAAGACTTATTGGAGGAAGTAGGTCACTGCGGACAGGTTTGAGGTTTTATAGCACAACAATGTGACCAGATGGCTCACACTCCCCACATCACCCCTCCTCCCCTGCCAGGATCGACTCAACAGCAGCCTTTCTTAAATCAGGAACCAAAGCAAACCCTTCCTCCTTTAAGATTTGGTTAGTTATTTTGTCACAGCATCTAGAAAAGTGACTAGTACATAGGGTTTGCTGCTGTAGTTTTAAGAACTAGAGGGGTAACAGTTGCTAGTCTAGTGACTGCTATTGTGTTACATAGAGGGATCATGCAGAATAGTGTTCAATAAAGGGTGTCTTAGCCATCTCTTCTTCAGGCCATAGGTGCTTTGGGATTATGGAATAGCTTGACAAGACACCTGACACTGGGCAGAGAAACATAACACAAATGATTACTAGAAATCACATACCCTTTCCAGAGCTGCGTGTTATCAGGGTGAAGCTGTACAAGAAGGCATGCCTCCAAATTCACACAGACCCTGCTGGATGGAAACTGCTTGTTTGAATGAAATGTTGTTAATAAGACAGAGAGAGAATGGAGTTGGTCATGAACTAAAGTGGAATATATATATGTGTGTGTATATATATGTGTGTGTGTGTGTGTGTGTGTGTGTGTGTGTGTGTATACATATATATACACACATATGTGTGTGTTTGTGCATAAAATATATATTTATATTATATAATATATAATTTATAAATTACATGTAAATATATAAATATTTATACATATGTGTATATATAAATATATATACAGATCCATACTATAATATATATATGTGTGTGTATATGTACATATACATATATATATATATATCCCGATTGCCATTTAAAGAGAGAATTTTTTGCATGAATAAATGCAACATACGCTTAAAGCAACACATGGGACGCATCTGATTCCCATTGTGATATTTAATGTAGCAGTCACAGTAGTGTGCACCTTGTTAGAACAAGAAGAATATTTATTGGGCAGTCAAACTATGACAGAGCTGGTGGGGCCTAAGACACGCAGGAAAGTGAGCTGCCGATGAAACCAAACTCTCAGCTTGTACTGTGCACCAGGGCACTCCTGGCTCCTTTACATCTAGGTAATAACACCAGCAAGCTGCTATGGAGGAAATCCCCTTTCTGCCTGCATCCTCTCTCTAGTGCAGAGCCAAGGCCCTCTTCCTATGCAGGTGAATGGTGTCAAGTGGCAAATGGTGAGGGAGATGGGTTCTGCAGGTAGCTCCGAGGCTGGCTAAGAGAGACCTTGTCAACAGAAGGAGCACAGGCGGTTATGTTCCTTTGTAGCCTCCAAACTGATGCCCTAGTGGCTTCACCTGTCCAGAGGTGGACTATATTCCCCTGTTTGAGCAGGAGACAGGGAAGAACTAGCTTCCTGCTCAAAGGTGCCATGCTTCTTGGTCTTATGCCATATGCCTACCTTGGGCATACAAGGAGACGTTATGATTATAAAACCTGGAACATTCTTCTGGCTGGTATTTGACACATTGCCTCTGATTTCTGTATATAGAGAAAAGCTCCCCAGTTATATTTTCAGATTCTACTGTGAAGTTTCTGTTTTCTGAAAACTACCTTGACCATTTGGGGTGAGCATGGATCAAAGAGGGCTGACTTTCCCTAAAGCAGGATTTGTTATTTTTAAACGAACTCTCTCTCAAAGCATGCCCTTATGAGAAGCCAATGTATGAAACAGATGGAAGCAGAGGGGCTCGGGCTAAAGGGGTCAGTAAGCATTGCCCCAGGCACCTGAAGAGCGTAGCAGCCCAATGGCTTGATTTGCACACTGTAAGGAATGAATGGGCCATTTGAATAAGAATTGCTTTTTTCTTTTAATGTGGAGCTGTCCCATAGTTAGCCTGGAGCCCCCCTTGGACCTTAGAGGTTATCACCACAGGCAGTCCATTAGACGAAGACATATCACTACTTCTTTATGGATCTATTTGCCACTTCCTAAAACCCAGCTCACTTTAATATATATTTTCCTGAATGTGTGTGGGACCTGCAATGGTTCAGGATTATGGAGGAAGGGTTGAGGAGAGCTTCAACCCCATATACCTCAAGTGAGGATGGCAGGAATTGGCTCCCTCCCCCCTCCAAACCTGGCACCACAAAGTCAGCTCCCTCATCACCAAGCCTAGTAGGAATTTATTACACTAACAGTTATAAGCTGAAGTTAGCTTCACTCCTTGTTTGACCTTTTAAGATCCACCCTCCAGCCCCTGAGTATGCAGATGAAGCATCTTCCAACACCCCTGTCCTAGCCAATGGTACACAGCCACACAAACTTGTCCTAGAGACCCTGGCTACCTCCTCAGGGGCATATAAATACCAACTTGTCCCCCACCCAATAAAGCTGTTCTCAGGTATGTTTTTGTCCATGCACTCATAACTGACCAAGAATCAGGCCTGGCTATCCAGAGAGAGAAGCATACACGGGCCAGCAAATGTGGTCATCTCAATGCCTCAACCCAGGGCTCTACATAATACTTCTCTCTTCATGGGTGGAGGGCTGCCTTGAAGGTGAGATGGGGGGATGCCTTGTACAGATGGTGGAGATGTGCTCAGGCTTTTAGCTGTAAGATGGACAGAGCCATCATATATGATAACCATGCTTTTAAATTTCTCTTCCTTTTCTGGTCTCCAGTAGCTTTGCATTAACGATACACAGCTTACAGTTTCTTCTAGATCCCTCTTACCCACAATGGCACAAATCCAGCTCCCCACTCAACTCTGAGTGTGGCTTTCTGTGATGCTTCTTATGTGCTTAAGTTTGATTTGTTCTTTTTATGAGCTTTAGGAGGTAATCTGTGAGCGTGATTAAAGAGCAAGATGGGTTTCCTGGGGTGTGTTTGGGGGGTGGGGAGGTGTGTTTGAAGATAAGCAGTGTAAGGGAGGGCCACCTCCTTCTCAGAGCACCATACATGAAAGTGGGTTTTAGGCTGTGGACTCTGAATACCAGGTAGAGTTTAGGTCAAAGGCTAATTAATGTCCTCACTTTTAGAGATACGAAGACCTTAGCCACTGATGGTTGAGGGACTCGTCATAGCTTTTCAGTGTGTTTCCCAGAAGATCCCGAGTCACCGTAATTACTGGCTTTTACATTGTTTGAGGTCAGTCTTTCCACCTGTCAAAACTACGCAGATGCTTATGCATGGTTCCTGCTATTGTCTTCTTTTCTGGAGCATTTAGTCTGTATTGTCCTTTGGGGATGCTAAGAAGTGGGATGGGGGGAGGGAGGGAGGGAGGGAGGGAGATGGAGTGTTGAAGAAGGGCTGGAGGGGAAGAATGACCTTCTAGATGAACTGTGTCAGGGCAGTTGTTTTAACATATGAGGATTATGGGAGGGATATAGCTGAAGGGTTTCAGCAGGCACCAGAGACAGACCAGGCTTGATGTGGCCTTGGATATCATGTCTGAGGACCCATCAGAGAGACATGAGCCCAAACTCTGTTCTTTTTCTTTCTCTTCTTCCTCCCTCCCTCCACACTGTCCTCCAAGATCCCGGCTTCCACCATCCCCAGCTCTAGGACCCCTCTGCTCCATATGAGAACTTAGCTCAGGCCATCTCATCAGAGACACTCATATCTCCTTCTTCCTTTTCTCCCATCCCTAATTCCTCAGCTCAGTAAGTGAGCACATCACCGTGTTTCCTGTCCTCTTCACTAGCAGCAGTGGAATTTGGTACCTGGCAGGACTTGGGTTATGCTGTTGTGTTGCCTCCTGTGGGAACATAGAGTGCCAGGCCGTGTTCCATTGGTGCCATTGCACCACAGGGTGAAAGTCTATTCTACCTTCTTGTTAAAATGGAGCAATAGCCCTGCAGGCCAGGGACATTGAGAATTAAATGAGGTCACCCTGGCATAGGGCCTTGGATACGGTACAGATGTAGGTAGTAGATGGATGTATTATCTGCATCTTGCAAGGCAAAAATTGCGTTCAGTGTCACATGTTTCAATTTAGGGTAACTCTTTAAGGAGTGTTTGAAAGATAAAGAGAAGTTGCAGTTTGGGGAGATGGCTTAGTGGCTTTGAAAGTGAGGATCTGAGTTCAGATTCTCAGACCCCACTTAGTGCTGGAGCTATCAGTATGTGTCTGTGAGTCCAGTGTTCCTATGATGAGATGGAGGGGCAGAGACTGGTCAATCCTCAGAAACTCGTGGGCCAGCTAGCCTGGAGTATGCAATAGCAAATAATAAGTAAATAGCATTTTTCTAGGTCTCAAATAAAGTAGAAAGGCAGCACCAACACCCAAGGGTGTCCTCTGGTCTACTTACAAACACATAGAGGTGAATATCATAATACACACACACACACACACACACACACACAGGAAGAGGAGAGGGAGGGAGGGAAGAAAGAGAGATTGAGCATATAAGAGCATAGCTTGTCTGGGAAGTTCATGGATGACTCTTGGGGACTGGAGACCTCTGGTATGTTTAACTTTCCCAGCCGCCAGCATTTATCAAGCCCTGCTCCACTTGGCCCTGTCCCTGGACAGTACTTTATAGGTCCGCTGGCTCCTGTCTCTACTGAATACTAAGTGTGGTTATGGACTTACTAATGGAGAGGGTGGTTGTATCCACACAGAATACAAAGTCTGGGCTGCCATAGCACTCAGCACTAGCCTCCTGTGAGCATCTTTCCTCCATTAAATTTAACTAAAAATTTAAATGGGCAGAATTTTAAATCACTTTGAAAACTTTCCCCCTTTTAAGTTTCTGCATAAAAAGTTGATCTCTTTAGATGTCCACATCTGTCAGACAGCTGGAAGGTCTGTCCCCTGCTCTTGCTTTTCACACCTGCCGTTTGGCTCTGCGCAGGCGTTTTCTTGATAATTGAGATGTACGTGGATGAGGCAGGGGTCTCGCTCAAGGGCGCCAAAGGGACAGTTCCTGACCAGCTGCTTTTCCTTCATTAGGATGTGTCCATCAGACACTGTTCATGAGAAACCCTTGCCAGGGGACATCTGCCTGTGTCATCCTATTAACTGGGTTAAGCTGTACTTCTTGTTCCCGCACCAAAACACTTAAGTTAGTTCTTAAGAAGCCATTGCCATAAAAGTTTTCACCTTTTACAATTAAAGCAGGAAGAGGTCAATGGTGGGGGATTAATGCTGTCGAAGTCGGCCTTCATCATTCATGAGCAGTTAGGGCCCTAAATGCTACTTTTGAAGGCTGTTCTGCCTTCCAGTCCTGAGGAGAATATAATTGTATAGAACACTGGCTGTGTTTGGAATTTTAATTTGTCCCTTGGCAGTGTCACAAGAAGTTCATTTAAGACCCCAGATATTGTGTGTGTGTGTATGTGTGCATGTGTACACACATACATGTTCTTGTGGAAGCCATGTCCATGTGTACACTTGCTTATGGAGGACAAAGGTCAACACTGGGTGTCACTCACAGAAGCTATACATCTTATTCTTTTGAGACAGTCTCTCTCATTGGCCTAGAGCTTGCTAAATAGGCTTGGCTTGCTAGCCAGTGAGTCCTAGGGATCCTCTCATTTATTCTTTGCAACTGCTAAGATTTTAAGTGTGTACTGCCATCTCTGGCATTTTTTTTTTTAAATCTGGGTTCTGAGGACTGAATTCAGGTCCCCATGATTGCCTGGTAACTACTTTACGGGCTGATTTATCTCTCTAGCTCAAGATCTCAGATGCTCATAGAAGGGCCATCCACAGGTGTCTTTGAGGCCCAGGTAGGTCACAGGGCAGAGCAAATGGTTGCTACACAGCTGGATAGGCACAGAGGAGCATGATGTTTAGAAGAAACATAAATAACTCAGAGCCCAGCTGCCCTGTGATGACATGGGTGACCAGACCACTTCTTCCCATCAGGAGTCAAGGGTGAGTGGCAGGGTATACAGGTCACCCTGGCCTCTAAGAAGCTCTAGGAGCATGTGGACATCATGACTGCAGAGATGTCCAAGACACAAGGCCAGCTGCCTCCAGAATTGTCCACTAAGCAAACAAGATTAAAATTACTCATTGAACTTCTCTGACTGGTAAAATGGGAAGTGTCTTCTTGCTTGAGGCTGACACCCAGTGAGGTTGCCTGCATACCCTGCTCTCTGCTTAGATTTCCAGTCACCATCAGAATACAGAGGGGCCTCAGCAGGAATCCTAAAATTTTTCACAAAGAACCTACAAAATAACGATCAACACAATATCTAATCTCCTAATTCCACCCACCTACCTATCTATACATATTCATCCATCTATCTATCCACTCACATGCCTGTCCACTTATCCACACACCCATCCAACATCTAATGGAGACCAATGCTGTGTAGGGGTTTAAATTACATAAGTAAAGAAGACATACACTTTGTCATTTTGAATTTCCTACAGAAAATGGGCATCTGGAGGTCTCAGGATTATCAAGGACAAAGTGATCTTCATAGAAATCTTCTATTAGCTTTGACCAATAAGAAATCCTTGAGCTACAGAGCAGATGAGTGGGCCCATCTAGGGATAAAAACCATGACTCCTTCCTGACAAATGGAGTTTCCACCAGTCACACGGAGTGACCCATCTTCACAGTAGGAACAGACTTATACCCTCTAGATTGGATGTCATTCTATGCATTTCCCCAAGACATACATTCTGTTTATGAGAAAGAGAATGAGAAGGCCCCATATTCTGCACCTTGCTAAATAAATAAGTTATATCCACTCCTAACATGAAGTGGGTGGTGGTGTCCAACAAAGAAACGAAAGCACATGCCCTTCCCTATTAACCTCTTACTCTCTACCTCGAACTGACAAGAGGTCAAACTGAACAAGGAGGGATTTTCTTCCCCCCTAACAGTTGATATCTCTGGAGATCAACTTTAAAACAATCAGTCAGTCAATCAATCAATCAAGCAAGCAAACAAACACATAAAAGCAAACCACATCAAGTTCTGTGCTGGAAACGTGACTAACAGAGATAAGAAGAGGACTTCTTCCAGGGCTGTCAGCCAATGCCATTGCATTGGTGTCCCCTCAGTGTGGACCATAGCAAGGGTCTTCCAGTAGCCAACTAGGCATGGCACAGCGGGACTATACCTTAGGGATTTAAACTGCTTCCTTTCCCATTATTATTATTTTTTAAATCTGTACTCCTATATGGCCCAGCCAAGCTTCAGAGCCTTCATTATCTGCAGCAGAATAGCCTTTATCACGGCACCCAGGCAGCTGTGAGATGGAGCTGCACTTGCAGACAGCCAGAAGAATTGAGAAGTTTTGACAGCCCCAAGGACAGCTACCCTTTCACTTACAAATCAAGGTTACTGGCTCCTAGTAAAGCTTGCTTTTTTTTTTTTTTTTTTTTTTTGCCAGCACCCGTCTACCCAGGAAGCCTGCAGCAATCGCACCATGATAGTTCAGGTTATTGATCCCTATGATGCAGGGCTTCTGCTCCAGGCCTACTGCAGCACTTTCAGCAGATCAGCACCATAGTTCAGAAATCAATCATTATTTCTCCCTACCGGTCCATTTTAATTGTGAAATCAAAGGCGCGGTAAGCGCTTCTTAAGTTGGAAGAACATGTGTGAAAGCAAGGGAAGATCCGTCATCATGGTAACCAGCCTTTCACACCCAGAGCAAGCGGAGGCTCAGGGTTTCCTGAGCTGTCTCCGAGTGTCCAGCACCCTTGAACTTAATGGGGGTTGGTAGTCAGCAATTTTCCATAGGATGAACTATTTCCCTCCCTCCTTGTCAGGAAAACTGGAGGTCCAGGATACAAATGTCCAGCAGACAGTAGAAACACAAGGTATAAAGGAACACTCTGGTTCAGGATTTGCATCCTATGAAGGATGGACAGTGCTGCCGAGGTCCAGGCCACCTTCTATGAGACTTGGGCCTCAATGGACAGAGGTCTCTGAGCCATTCCACATCATGGCAGGAGACTTAGCATTCTTGTGGTCAGCCAACGTAGTCTCTCCTGAGCATTTGGAACCAGTAAGATATGAGAAGGGACTTTTCTTACTCTCCTGCGACTAGTTTCACAAAGAATGTACAGATGGATACTAGTTGAAGAGGGTGCTGCACTCTAGTTATATTTATTAAAATACACTTGATTCTGAGACAAGTTACTTCCTTTATTGGGTCCTCGGTGTACTCATGGACACATTTGCTTAAGCTCTGCAAGCCAGTGAGGTGGCCTTTGCATGGGAAGTGTTTGAGGGACAGTATCAAGGGGACATTTGGAAGGTGCTGCTCTGGTTTCACAACTCCTGGGCCATTTGCTAAACAATGGTTTTGCTAGGCCAGCCTTTGGGCTGTGGGAAGAAATGACCACACATCTTTTTAGGGAGCATCTAAGAGGGGAAGCCTGTGGAGAATTTGGGGTTCTACCAGGCATTCCTCTAAGAACTTCTCAGATATTCACATTGGCTTTCTCCTGTTGAGATTTACCAGGAATGAGCAGCCATAACTTGGCGGGTGAGGTCAAAGGTCTTTGGCTGTTTCTGAGTGTTCAGAACCCCATCACCATTTCCCATAAGTATGCAAGATTCTTCCTGGGGATTCCTTGACCCATGGCCTACAGCCTTACCGGGAACAAATCTGGATGCCTGCTCCCTCTCATGGAAGCTGGAGGAATTTTTAGCCAAATATTTCTGCTAGATCTTTCCTCTTCTTGCTGTTTATTTGGAACAGGTCTTCAAGGTGACCCCTGGATGTCCTTTTCTGGGCCTTTGACCCTGGAATGGTTAGCCTAAGGAGGATAAGCATAAGGATGGAGCCTTTGCCTCCATCTTCTCATCCTGCCTGTCTGCTTGGCAGTAAAGCCATCCTAACTGAGCCGTGTGGTTCCCTGGAGCCCACTTAGCTCCTGCCAGGTGCCAAATCTGTTTTCAGTCTTCTTAGCAATTCTATGAGCTCTGCAAATCCCACTGGCATAGGTTAGCCAGAGGCAGGTTCTGATGAGGCCTCTTAATAGAAAACAAGACAAAAAGAGACCAGGTTGTATTATCTTGTAATCATCCTCCAGGGCTGGCACTTGCCAGTGTGCAGGGGAAACACCTAGTGAAATTTCAGATTATTTCTTTTGAGTTTATTGGTCAAGTTCCCCTTCTCTTTGTGTTATAGGGATAGACTGCCTCTCAGGAATGATGATGAGGTGGTTCATTCAAAAGACATTTAATAATTATCCACTATGTACTAGATTCTAACCTGGAGTTGAGAAGATAGCTTTGAATCAAAGACCCAGCCTCACAAAGCTGTTGTTCTATTTAGTGAAGGGGTTGGGCAGAGAACTATGGATATAAATTGTGAGAGGAGGAAGGCTCTACAAAGAAAAAAATAAAATGATGTGCATGGGTAGAATGAGGGGGTTGTGGTCCCTCATTAGGAGGTCGGGGAAGACCTCTTGGATATAGAGCCATCTTGGGACCTCAGTGATGAAACAGAAAGTTAAGAAGGGCATCTGGGGCCAGATCCATGCAGAGGGATCAGTGACAGCTTAGAAGCTAGTCTAAAGCTGGTGAACAAGGGTGGAGTGGGTCCAAAAGCATGGGGCTGGGAGATCCGAGGCCATCGGGATTCAGGAAAGGGCTGAGCAAAGGGGGAATGACTTCTACAGTGAGCTTTTATAGCAGATCTCTAGGCTGCTGACAAGCAGGTGTAGCCCCAGCTTTGAGGGTATGATGCATCCACATTTTCCTTGGGGAAAAGTTACATAGATCACATGAAAATTAAATTATATTGTTAATACTGCATGTCAAGCCTTTAACTATTAGTACTTTATTTGTGAAATGAGTTTGTATGAAAATATGTACTTGCCTGTGTAAATGAACTAATTTCACATTTAGTAGATATCTGAAGGGTTAATTTCTTAAGGTAGGATTGTCCTCCTCCTCCTCCTCTTCCTCCTCCTTCCTTTTCTTTCTCCTCTTTTTCTTCCTACCTCTCCTCCTTTTTTCTTTAATACCACAGCATGTTGGTACTGGCAGAAATGGGGCTTTTGACTGTAATGGGAACATTGTGGCCAGCGCCAATTAAATCTCTCCCTGCTTTTTATTCAGGCTTCCAGGAAATAGTGACTGCAGAAAGGTGGGCAGGGTCAGTGAGGGGCCAAGTCCCTGGGAAGGATTGAGGAGAGCAAGTTTTCTTGCCCTCAGCACTACTGGCTTGGAGATCAGACCTTTCTTTGTGGTGTTGGCTGTCCTAGGAGTGACATGTTAGTTCCATGGCTGGCTTCTGTCCCCTAGAACCACTAGTGCTTCCATTTTCCAGTTAGAAAAGACAACGGTCCCTTGACTCCTAGAGATAATACTGCAGAGGACACATTGCTGGCTGAAAACTACTACCACGTGGCAACAAACTTCCTGAGTCAAGGGAGAGGAACTAGCCACTGGGTAAGGGGTTTGAAGAGTGGAAACCTGGGGGCTGGTCTCCTTTTTGATAAAATTGCATCAGCTGAGCTATAGAAGTAGAGGAGCCTGGGGTTTATTTCAGGAATTTTCATTTATCCACATGGCTAGGGTTCATAATGTCCCAGTTTAGGGTAGAGTTAGAAGAGATTCAAGGTGAAGGGATGGGAGCCAGTAGGAGAGAGAGCCAGAAACACCCCCTTCAATACAAATGATGGGGACAAGATCCAGGTGCAGATGAGGGAGGAGCACTACGGCCAACCCACGGGAGGACTAGGCTAGGAGGATGTAAGCCAACCTGGAGGTGAGCCAGTAAGGGGATGGAGCATCATGGTAGAAAGGGTAGAGAATGCCATCCCTTCAGTATTGATGAAAGGAGAGACAATTGCCTGCCATTTATAGCAAAGCCCAATTGGCCCCCTCCCCACATTCACATGTGTATATGTGTTGTCAACTTGATATATCTTGGAACAGAGAATCTGAACTGAGGAATTGCCTCTATCAGATTGACATGTGGCCACATCTGTGGAGGCATTTTCTTGTTAATTTATGCAGGAGGGCTCAGCCCACTATGGGTGGTGTCATTCCTGAGCAGGTGGGCCTGGACTACATAAGAAAGGTGGCTGAACATGAGTGTGGGTGCAAGCCAATAGGTAGCGTTCCTCCGTGGTTACTGCTTTAAGCATCTGCCTTGACTTCCTGACTTGGTTTCCCTTGATAATGAAATACAAAGTATAAGATAAAATAAACCCTTTCCTTCCCCAACTTACTTTTTTGGTCATGGCGTTTATCACAGCAACAGACACAGAAAGCAAACTAGAATAGTACAGATGGGTTAAAGTCAAGGCAAGGAAATTCTATCGAAAGTTTCCATATTTATGTACATTAATCACATAGGGGTATTTGTTTGTTTTAAAACTCTGTGGCCCAGGCTAGCCTGGAACTCATTATGTAGCTTAGACAATCCTCCTGTCCCCGACTTGCAGGTGTTGTGACTGGCATGTGCCATCACACCTAATGGGATTTTTACTAATACCAAAAATAAGTAGAACAGCTTTAGAAAAAAATATAAACTCTGTATTGTTGAACTAAAATGAACAAATTAGGGAGTCTTATTTATAACAGATGCCACTGAAAATAAATATACCATATGTCATAATTATCACAACAAACAATGTTTATCAGTTGTCCATGCACAGACACAGATGGAGACAATATATGGAAAATATGGGGAACGGGCAGGCTACATTCACTCTGCAAATGTTGATTAAGCACATGCCCAGTGCTAGTCACATGTCACCGGCAATGACAGGAATATAATCTGTGTAGTCCTTGACCCAAAGGGTGCCAAAATTCTAATTAAAGACAACCAACTCTGAGTTTTGTCCAAAAGGTGCCTTACGATCAATAAGAAAACCATTAAGAAGTCATTCTATCAGGCACAAATGAAGAGGAGATGCAACTGGAAAATGCACCGAGAAATCTTTAATCTCATTAAAATGTAAATTAATTCACAATTAATATATTGAAACAGAGGGGCTGGAAGATGATTTATTCAGCACTGTCCTTGCTCTGTGAGCACAGAAACCTGAGTTTGAATTCCATCATCTATATAAGAAGCTGTGTATAATGGTGGATAACAAGAGTCCTAGAGCTGGGGTGGTAGAGAAAGGAGGATCCTGGGAGCTCGCTGACCATCCAGCTGAGTCAGCGAGTTTCAGGTTCAGTGAGAGATCCTGCCTCAAAAAAGTAAGGTGAAGCATCATAAACACTGATACCTGACAACTGGTCTCTACATATGCACAACCCACCTACCCTGCCCTTCCTCTTTCCCTGTCCCTTCCCTCTTCCCTGTCCCTTCCTCCTCCCCTTCTCCCTCTTCCTCCTTCCTTCTCTTTCTCTTTCTTCCTGAGCTGAATATTACCACTGGTCATCTAAACTGGTAAATATCCACTGGGAAGAAAAAAATTAATAAATAATTCAGCAGAGGGGTGGGGGAACCATATTTGTTGCTATGTTAAGTCTATTCTATAAAGAGCCTGAAGCAACCTAAGATATGAGAGTAGTGAAAGGATTACATAAATTCTGGTAATTTATTCCATCAGCTACTATATTTCATTTTTAATGGAAATTACAAGGTTGCAAAAGAATCACAAAGCCATGAAAAATTAGAAAGCAGTGACTGACTGTAATGTGGAATAAAAACCAGGGTGAGATACAGACACTTTACATTCGTCAGGTTCATTAGGAAGACAGATCCCATCTCCCTTCAGTATACTGAAACTTAGAAGAGGGATTTCTTTTCTCTTTCTTCTTTGTTTTGCTTCTGTAAGGTTTTTAAATTGTCTCTCCTTTTATTATTATTTTTCCATTTTCTTTGGGCTTACTCTTCTCTCATACATTACATCCAGAGTGCAGCCCCCTCGCCCTTCACTCCTCACAGTCCCCACTCCTCCTCCAGATCCACTTGTCCCTTTAGAAAAGAGCAGGCCTTCCAGTGCTATCAACTGCATACAGCATAACAAAATGCAGTGAGACTAGGCACAAACCCTCATATCAAAGCTGGATGGGGCAATCTAGTATGAGAAAAAGGGTCCCAAGAACAGGCAAAAGAATCAGAGACACTGTCTGGAGTCCTCCAAACACCCCAAGCTAAACAACCACAGTGTGATAGGCAAAGGACCTAGTGCAGACCCATGCAGGCTCTGTGATTGCCTGCCCCTTCAGCTTCTGTGAGCCCTCGTGAACACTGCTTAGGTGATTCTGTGGGGTGTATTCTTCCTGGTGTCCTTCATCCCTCTGGCACCTTTGATCCTTCTTCCCCATTTTTCTGTAGAGTTTTCCAAGCTCTGTCTAATGTTTGCCTGTGGGTCTCTGCATCTGCTTTCATCAGCTACTGGGAGAAGCCTCTTTGATAACAACTGAGCTAGGGACCAATCTATGAGTATAGCAGAATACCATCAGGAATCATTTCATTAACTTTGTTGTTGTTGTGTTGTTAGTTGTGTTTAGTTCTAGTCTAGGTCTCTAAGCTATCCAGCTCCCAGTTCCTGGCCATCCAGGCCCTGTTGGACTTGGCCTCCCTCTCATGGCTTAGGCTTCAAGTTAGATCAGTCATTGGTTGGCCACTCTAAAGCTCCAAGCCATCATTACCATAAGATATCTTGAAGGCAGGACAGGTTTGAATGTTTCATGGCTGGATTGGTGTCCCAATCCCACCACTGGGATCCTTACCTGGTTATAGAAGATGGCCAGTTCAGTCTCTGTATATCTCTATTACTAGTTCTCCTAAGGGTCACTCTTACAGGTTCCAGGAAGTACTAGATTTCCATATCACTTCCTAAATGCCCACCTATTCCAGTCATCTCTTCCTGTACTCTTTCCCTTCACCCCCATCCCCCATCCCTCCTGTTCTTATTCCCACCAACCCCCAGTCCATCCTCAAAATTCTATCTCCCCTTTCCAAGGAGATCCATGAGTTTCCCTCAGAGCCCTGTTTGTTGCTTAGCCTCTCTGAGTTTGTGGATCGTAATATGATATCCTTTACTTAACAGTTAGTATCCTCTTATAAGTGAGTACATATTATATTCGTCTTTTTGGGTCTGGGTTGCCTCATTCAGGAATCTAGTTCTACCCATTTTCCTATAAGTTTCATGTCATTTTTTTTTTTCTAACAGCAGAGTAGTAACTCCATTGGGTAAATGAACCACATTTTCTTTATCCATTCTTTGGCTGAGGGACATCTGCGTTATTTCTAGTTTCTGGGGACATTATGAATAAAGCCACTATGAACATAGCTGAGCAAGTGTCCTTGAGGTAAGATGGAATATCCTTTGGGTAAGTGCCCAGGAGTGATATAGCTGGGTCTTGAGGTAGATTGATTCCCAGTTGTCTGAGGAAGCAGCATATTGATTTCCATAGTGGTTGTACAAGGTTTCACTCCCATAAGCAATGGAGGAATGTTCCTCATATCCTCACCAGCATGAGCTGTCTCTTGTAAGATGGACTCTCAGAGTCATTTTGATTCGCATTTTCCTAATGGCTCAGGATGTTAAACATTTCTTTAAATGTTTCGTGTCTGTTTGAGATTCCTCTGTTGAGAATTCTGTGGTTAGATCTGTACCCCATTTTTAAAAACTGGGTTATTTGGTTTGTTGATGCCTAGTTTCTTGAGTTCTTTATATATTTTGGATATCAGCCCTCTGTCAGATGTGGAATTGGTAGCAATCTTTTCCCACCGTGTAGGCTGCTGTTTTGTCCTATTGGCAGTGTCCATTGCCTTATAGAAGCTTTTCAGTTTCATGAGGTCCCATTTATTAATTGTCAATCTTTGTGCCTGCACTATTGGTGTTCTGTTCAGGAAGTTGTCCTCTGTGCCAATTCATTCAAGGCTATTCCCTGCTTTCCCTTCTATCAGGTTCAGTGTACCTGGTTTTATGTTGATGTCTTTGATCTACTTGGACTTGAGTTTTCTGCAGGGTCCAGATATCTACTTAAACCAGCACCATTTAGTGATGATGCTTTTTTTTTTTTTTTCATTGATTATTTCTGGCCTCTATCCAAAATCAGATGTTCATAGACATGTAGATTCATGTCTGGATCAGTTCATATGATTAACTTGTCTGTTTTTATGCCACTTTCATGCGGTCTTTATTACCCTAACTCTGTATTACAGCTTGGAATCAGGGATATTGGAAGTTCCAGATTGTTTCAGCTATCCTGGTTTTTTGTTTTCCTTATGAAGTTGAATATTTTTCTCTCAAGGACTGTAAGAATTTGTTGACATTTGATAGGGAGTGTAGTGAATCTGTAGATTGTTATTGGTAGCATGTCCATTTCTATTATGTTAATTCCATGATTCATGACCATAGGAGAGCTTTCCATCTTCTGATGTCTTCTTCAATTTCTTTCCTCAAAGTCTTGAATATTCTGTCATAGAAGTCTTTCACTTGCTTGGTTAGTTACCCTAAGGTATTTTCTATTTTTGTGGCTAGTTTTCCAGATTTCTTCTCATTTCTTTCTTTTGTTATTGGTATATAGGAGGGTCAATGAATTTTTTTTTCTTAATCTGTATCCACCCACATTGCTGAAGGTGTTATCAGCTATTGGAGTTCCTCAGTAGATTTTTTTTTTTTGCTGTTGTTTATGTATCCTATCATATCATCTACAAATGATGTTACTTTGACTTCTTCATTTCCAATTTTTATTTCTTTCATCTCTGTCAGTTGTCTTATTGTTCAATAGACATGGAGAGAGTGGACCCACTTGTCTTGTTCTGGATTTTACTGGAATTGCTTTGAATTTCTCTCCATTTAATTTGATGTTGTCTATAGGCTTGTTGTAAATTGCCTTTCTTGTGTTTAGGTATGTCCCTTGTATCTCTAATCCCTCTAAGACTTTTATCATGAAGGGGTGTTGAATTTTGTCAAAGGCTTTTCCAACATCTAGTGAGATGGCCATGTGTTTTTTTTTTTTTTCCTTTCAGTTTGTTTATATGCTGGATTACACTGACAGGTTTTCATATGTTGAACCATCCCTCCATCTCTAGGATGAAGCCTACTTGATCATGGTAGATGAACTTTTTGATACGCTCTTGGATTTAGTTTGCCAATACTCTCTTGAGTATTTTTGCATCCGTGTTTATAAGGTGAATTTGTCTCTGATTCTCTTTTTTGTTGTTGTTGAATCTTTCTGTGTTGTGTATCATGGTAACTGTGGCCTAAAATGAATTTGCAATTTTCCTTCTGTTTCTATTTTTTGAAATAATTCGAGGAGTACTGGGGTTAGCTCATTTTTGAAAGTCTGGTAGAATTCTGCATACAATCCATGTGGCCCTAAAACTATTTTAGTTGAGAGGCTTTTAATGACTGCTTCTATTTCCTTAGGGATCATAGGTTTATTTTCTCTTTCTATTTCCTTAGGGATCATAGGTTTATTTTCTCTTTCTATTTCCTTAGGGATCATAGGTTTATTTTCTCTGGATATATGATCTTGATTTAACTTTATAAGTGGTACCTGTTGAGAAAATTATCCATTTATTTTAGATTTTCCAGTTTTGGGAGTACAGTTTTGTTTTGTTTTGTTTTTTTAAAGTATGTTCTGATGGTTCTTTGGATTCTCTTGGGATCTGTTGTTATGTCCCCCCTTTCAATTTCTGATTTTGTTAATTTGGGTATTTTCTCTCTGCCTCTTAGTTTGTATAAGGGTTTGTCTATCTTGTTGATTTTCTCAAAGAACAGACTCTGTTTCATTAAACCTGTTATTGTTCTTTGTTTCTATTGATTTCAGCCCTGAGTTTGAGTATTTCCTGTCATCTACTTCTCTTAGATGGTCTTTGAGTTTTCTTTTTCTTTTCTTTTTTGTTGTTGTTTTTTGTTTTTGTTTGTTTTTTGTTATTGTTCTAGGCCTTTCAGGTGTGCTGTTAAGTAGCTAGTATGAGATCTCTCTAATTTTTTAATGTAGACACTTAGTGGTATGATTTTTTTTCTCTTAGCCCTGCTTTTATTCTGCCAAGAAGAATAATTCTTTGAAGAATGTCAAATTTAGGTTTGACATTTTCTTTGACCAATGTATCTATTTATTCTGTCTTATTTATTTGTTCTATTATATATTCAACACCTGAGATTCTTTCTTCCATCTCTTGTATTTTGTCTGTGATGCTTATGTCTGTAGTTGCTGTTCACTTACCGGGATTTTTTTACTTCCAGAATTCCCTTACTTTGTGTGTGGTTTTTTGTTTTTTTTTTTTATTATTATTTTGTGTTTGTTTGTTTGTTTTTTGGTGTGTGTGTGTGTTTCTATTTCAATGTTCAATTCTTGAACAGTTTAATTTGTTTCCTTCAACTATTTATTTTTTTCTTGTCTTTCTTTAAGGGATTTATTAATTTCTTCTTTAAGGATCTCCATCATCTTCATAAAGTTGGTCATTTCCTTATGCTTCACACATGTTGGAACTCTCAGGGCTTGCTGTAGCAGCACTGCTGGTTTCTGGGGATTACGTGTTTCCCTGGCTGCTGCTGGTTGTGCACTTACACTGACACCTAGGCATCTGGGTTTGGCGATTATAGGTCTAGGTGCCCATTTCTGAGTTTGTCTTCATTGGATGGGAGTTTTGTTCCTTGGTTTCTGTTGCCACATGACTTCTGGATGGAGTGGCCTGTGCTTGAGCAAAAGGTCTATAGAGGGGAACTGGGGATAGAGTATGTGTGGGGGGAACCGAGAAAGGGGATCTCTGTGTTTCGGCCTATCTGGAGTTCTGGAGGCCAGCATGTTCTCTGCTAGAGCAGTGAGCTTCAGCTGGATTTGGGGGCCATACTTTGGAGAAGGGAATGTGTGCACTGAGATGATAGTGAGAGTAGTCCTTGGGCAGGTGGTCTACCTAGAATTCTGGTGGCCTTGAGCAGGGGGTCTCTGTTGGAGTTGGTGGCTGGGATCTAGTGATAAGGAGGAGAGGGGCAGGTGGGAATAGGGTGGGTGGCCACTGGGAGAGTAAGATTGGTCTGCTGGTGGTCAGTGTGCCTGGAGTTCTGGTGGTCTGTGTGGTCTTTGGTTGAGCAGGGGACTTCTGTGGGAGTTGAGGTCCAGAATATGGTGATGAGGGAAGAGGTGGCTAGGGGTAAGATGGGTAGTCACTGGGAGAGTAGGGCTGTTTACAGGTAGATGGCCTATCTGAAGTACTGGTGGCCAGTATGGCCTTTGGTCAAGCAGTGGGACTTCACTTCTGTTAGCAATTCCTCTAGACTCCATCCAGCAGCTACCTAGCAACAGCTTGCATCTCTGCCTCCCTCCCCCTCCCCCTCTTCCCTTTCCCCTCCCCTCCCCTCCCCTTCCCATCTCTTCCCCTCTCCCTTCCCTGTCTTTCCCTCCCACCTTCCCCTTCCCTCTTTCCTCCCTCTCTCCATCTTCTCTCTTCCTTACACAACCTTGATCTGGTCCGCCTCTTGCTTACTTCCTCTCTCCTCTTTCTGTCCTTCACTTTTCTCCTCTTTTCTCTGCTTCCATCCCTTTTCCAGGTCCCCCTCCCTTCCCACCAATAAATCTTCTTTATACTAGGCCTTTCATATGGCTGATTCCTGGGGGTGAGGGGGGAATGGACACCTTGGTGGGCCAGCTAGTGCTCCCTTCCACCATATTATACAGCATTTTAAAAAACACAACCTCTGTACATTTTAAAACCAGGAAAACTGCAATAAAATAAAATGGTTAATTTTAAACTTTTTTTTTCAGCTTCTTTCTTTCTAAATGATCTTGGATCTAATTTTCCTTTCTTCTCTTCTACTCTGCAACAAGAATAAACCTTGGCATTGTCATCTCTTTCTTTTTCCTCCATCCTCCTCCCTCTTCTCCTCCCCTTCCACCTTCTTCTCCCCCTCTATCTCCTTCCCTTCCACTCCCTCCTCTTCCTTCTCCTTCTGGCTTCTGAGAGGGAAAATAGAAGTTCAGACTCTTAAGGGAAAAGGAAACATGCCAAAGAAATCAGTCAAAATATACAAATCAACTTGTTGAATTAATATCAAATTCCTTTTTTTTTTTCAAGTGGACTGTATTCTGTTGACTAGGAGAGTATGGTAGAGACTCTCATGAGTGACACTTAACATAGAGTTTGACACAGTTGAGTTAAAGCAGTTAAGATAGTATGGAGCTCATGCAATAACAGAAGAGCAAACCCAGGTGTGGGTCAAAGTATCAATAAGGAACCACAATGGGGAAGACAGTCTTGAAATCTTGGATATTTTATCCATCATTCCATTCTACATGGTTTCCTTGTTTTAGCTAAAGAACTACTAGCAATTGTTAGCTGCTGGGGAGGGAGGCTCATTTTCCTTTGGAGCAAAGGTTGCCTGCACTCAGGTGAATGGCCCCCCTCAGGTGCATCAGACAGTACTAATTGTACTCCGTGAGTTATAAAAAAAAAAAGAGAAGAGGATATGAAGTAATAGGAGGTATCATGGAGGAGAGTGGGAGGGGAATATAGAGTGGATTATAATCATGATGTATACATGAGTGAAATTGTCAAAGAGAATAAATACTCTTAAAAGTTAGACTTTGGAAGTTATGATAATATCTTTTATAATTATGGAGTGAGGAAAATGTAAAACAACCATAAATAGAAAAATTATAGAGTTGGATAGCTTTAAGTTTAAATTAAATTGAAGGCTCTTGCTCATCAAAATATACTATGCAAGAAAAGGAAATCAGGTTAGTGAAATGGTACAGCTTTGGGTAAAGGCTTGCCACTAGGCTTGATAACCTGAGTTTGGTCCCTAGAGCCCACATGGTAGAAGAGGAGAATCCGGTTGCTATTTGCTTTCCATATGTGAGCTGTGGCATGTACCCCTTCCTACATAAAATAAATAAATGTAATAAAAAGTTTTTAAAACAGTAAGCATCGGGCAATTTATTCTACTAGCCATTATATTTCATTTATATATTTTATTTCATTACATATTCCATTTATATAATTTATGATATATAGTTGAATAATATATCAAATATAGTTATATATAATTGAATGTGTAAAATATATGCATAGACAATACAAATGAATTATAGACAATATACATAATATATAAGGAGTTTCTAAATCAGCATGAAAAATAATGCAGATTTTATTTATTTGTTTATTAGAATTTTTTTTGAGACAAGTTCTCACACTGTAACTAAGTCCGGCCTGGAGCATATGAAGCACCTGAGACTGGCCTTGAACTCACGTTGAGCCTCCTGTCTTAGTCCTGGGATTACAGATGTAAGCTACTGTACTGGCTAGTTTTGTGTCAACTTGACACAGCTGGAGTTATCACAGAGAAAGGAGCTTCAGTTGAGGAAATGCCTCCATGAGATCCAACTGTAAGGCATTTTCTCAATTAGGGATCAAGGGGGAAAGGCCCCTTGTGGGTGGAACCATCTCTGGGCTGGTAGTCTGGGGTTCTATAAGAGAGCAGGCTGTGCAAGCCAGGGGAAGCAAGCCAGTAAAGAACATCCCTCCATGGCCTCTGCATCATCTCCTGCTTCCTGACCTGCTTGAGTTCCAGTTCTGACTTCCTTTGGTGATGAACAGCAGTGTGGAAGTGTAAGCTGAATAAACCCTTTCCTCCCCAACTTGCTTCTTGGTCATGATGTTTGTGCAGGAATAGAAACCCTGACTAAGACAGCTACCACACACTGTTACAGGGAACTTTATATAAAGGCTAATGACTCAAGCAGGTCTTTCACCAGGGTGGACAAATCACAAGCCAGAAGCAAAGGAAAACACCCTCAAGATTATTCATTATCAGGAAGACACAGCATAGACTACACGTAGACACAGTCAAGTGTTGCTACATGTGTGGAGCAGGTCAGCTCATGCAGAGTGGTTAGTACTGAACTCAACACATAAGGCTCTGTCATCAGGTCATCAAACTCCTCCATAGACCCCAGCAGGAGCAGCACTTCAATCCCGAGAGGCAGGTATGAGAATGCCTAAGGCAACAGGACTCAGTACAGGCATGAGTGGGAAAGTCCAGGAGGGAAACACAAATGGCTGGTTAGGAACTGGGCACTGCTGCACATGCCTGAGGGCGGCAGAATGCCAATAGACACTTACTTCATACGCCTTCCCTTATGACTATCCCCAAGGAGTCAAAGTGAGTCTGGGCTTCTTAGGGAAGTGGGATGGCTTAGCTTGGCAGTGAGCCTAAAGTAGACAGACGAGAAAGTGGCTCAGCCACTTCTTTTTCATCAGTGTAGTGACTCCCCAGATGTATTCTCTTTGTAAAAACTGCCAGGTTATACACTTGAGACCCACTCCCTCTTTGGATGTATAAGTCCTATATCAATAACAAGGAGTTAGGGTTGGCTGACATATGGGAGGAAACAGGATGGGTAGCATTAAGCAAATGCAAGATTTTATTTCAAATAGGGAAGGAGGCCTAGCTTACATTCAAGAACACGGAGGATCAGGCAAGTGAAAAATAAAATACTCCACAATATGGCTGGGTGAGAGGAAGAATTTCTTGGGAACAGAGGCAATTCTAACATAACAATGGTTTCTGGGGGTGAGTGGAATGTCTCTGACCCAAACTCTTTAGTGAGAAGAGTCAGTGGCCAGTGTCAATAGTTCAGAGTTTCCACATCAATGTGTGTGTGTGTGTGTGTGTGGAGGGGGGAGCAAAGCCAGAGAGAAATAGCCTATCTCATTGATCTGCATTTTGTCACACCTTTGCGGTTGGGACATGTCCCACGGTGCATAGTCCTTCACAATTAATGACAGTGTCTTTCATTCTTAGGTCCAAATAATAATAATAATAATAATAATAATAATAATAATAATAATAAAGCACAAATCTAACATTGCGAGATTGAAAGGCACCTTCAAATTGATGAAATATGGTAATAGGATTACATCTAGCTGTAAGATTCCCTTCCAAGCACCACAGCGAGGGGGGCTTATTCCCTTGGGAAAGTACTCTCTGTCCTTATGGAAGGCTGTTCTACAAGAGGGTCAGAGGGCCCTCATCCATTATGGGCACTCAATAAATATTAAGCATCAAGCCATGGCCCACAGCCAGCTGTGAATAAAAATTGGCATATGTTAACATTTATTACTCGTGGATTCTGTGAGTGATGATCTCAGCGCTCTCTCTCTCTCTCTCTCTCTCTCTCTCTCTCTCTCTCTCTCTCACACACACACACACACACACACACACACAAACACACACATCTGTGCTCAAAATGGCAAAGCCCGTGACAGATGGTTTTTGCTATCGAGATAAACTGTGTGATGGAGAAGTAAATCAATCTGCTAAGTCTTATCTGCGGGAGGTGACCAGAGAAAGGAAGAACATGGGTTCTGATATCAAAATGTCTTGTTCTGGCAAGGACTGTGGAAGTCATCCTAGCAAATGAGGCACAGAGTTAGAGAATGCTTTGCCTACACTTAGCTGAGGAGTGAGTCTCTCTCTCCCTCCCTACACCCCCCCCACACCGTGTGTGTGTGTGTGTGTGTGTGTGTGTGTGTGTACCTAAAGACTGAATAGTCGATTGAATATAGACAGCTGCTAAGAAACTGACTCTGGGTTGGAGTGGTCTAACCTCAACATGGTTCATTTAGGAGTCTGAGTCGGTAATTCAAGCAGGAATCCATGGCATCCCTTCACAGGTGTGTTAGACCCAGGCAGGTGTCTTGCCAGGAGTTGCTCAGTTTTGCCAATTTGCAAGAAGAACCACCTTCTTATTACTGGTGCCTTAGGGGAAAGGATTGTAAGACAATCACTGGTCTTACATTGTAGGCCTGGATATTAAATCAGATTTTCTTAGTTGGTTGCTAATTATTTGAAGGAAACTGAAGAGAAAGCAGGAAGAAAATGAGCCCAGCACCCACACAGGAGCTTGCAGCATCTAATTAGGCACAGTGGTTTTTATTTTCTGTTTCTTTGGGTTATAAAAAAAGAGGGAGATGTTTCTCGAGGAAGCAATTGAAAAATTCGGTTTCTGAGAGTCATTTAGTACAGGTGCAAATCAGGAGAGTTAGTCTTTATTAACATTACTTTCAAGTCAGATTAAATAGGTCTGGATAGAAAGGAGAGGTAGAAGAGAGGTCATACATCAGTTTCCAGGTCCTGTGTCGCTGGGGCCCCGAGGGTCACAAGATCCAGGAAGAGAGACCTGCTATTATTTGTCTTTCTGCCTGAAATTGAGTTAGAAGAAGACAGGCAAAAAGCAAGGATCAAAAGGTTTTGCTCCTGAAGTGGCCTGAATCACCGTGAGCTCAGCTTTAATCCTGAATAGCTATTAATTAAGGAGATGAATTGTTAAGATCAGAAAAATGAGGCATGCTTAGCCCTGCTCCTGACCTCCAGAGTAAAGCTGGAAAAGAGGTCACTATTTCCCCCACTGAGATCTTCCTGAATCTGCCAGGCACTCCTGCTACATGATTGTCTTTATGCCTTTCCCCATATGGATGGTGCAAATCATCCTGAGACTTAGCTCACAGGTTTCTTTCATAGGAACAGATGCTCTTTGGATGCCAGGCTTTCTAGATTGGGGGTGGGGAACAAGGGGTGGGTACTTGAATAACTAATGGATGTAGTACTTCTCTACCTCTTGCCCTCATAGTCATCAAACTCTTCAGGAGAACCCCCAAAACTGTGCCCCCAGGATGGTGAGAGAGCACACTTAGCTTCTGCCTCATGAAAAGAGTCCACTGCAGAAATGGACCATGGTTGGCAGTACTTGAGGCTATTGGGTTCAAATGGCATTAGTTTGGCTGCAGGACCAGCAGATTTGGATGCTTGGGCTTGCCATCCCCAGAGCAGATAAAAACACTTGGAACTGGAAAATCTGCCTTCTCAGACAGGAGCAGCAGATACTGCAGGTTCCCAGCCTTCCTCCCAGCAGTGAAAAATGCATAGCATATTGCTGGCCAAAGGTCAACCCAGTATCCAGCCAATCTTAGGGGATGCTCTTCTGATCAATAGGACCAACCAATTAGAGGTTCCCTGCCATGGATGTGACGATCTTGGATACCAATAAGAATAGAGGGCTGATGGGAAGGCCCTGGTACATGGCCAAATTAGACCCAAGTGGAAATTTCTTGGGGATCCTATGAGCTAAGCAGCGAGGCACCATGGGACATTGGCAGACCCCAGTCTTGAGCCATTTAGGTTTTTCTTTGTCCCTCTATTCCCATAATGCCTTTCCCCTATTTTATGGCAAGTATTACAACAATCTGGGCACAGATTTTTCTCTCCCAGTGGGGTAGAGATCACAGCTCTGACTAGGCTCTTGTTCTCTGCCATGCTTTCTACATCCAAGGATCTGAAGAGACATTTGCCGAACAGCTGCAAGAAAACCTAAGGGAATAAAATACGGGGATTTGATTAGGCAATACGTGGAAATTAAAAGAATGAACAAACTCTTAAGTTGCATATTTTTATAACCTTGCTTCAAAGGTATCATGGTATAAAATCTTATTATTCAGTATAACTTGGCTTGAGGCACCATGTGTCAGTGTTCTGAACTGCTACCCTATTCAGAGGTGTGCTCTCTGGTTTGTGGTACCTAGGGCCTCTCATCTTTAGCAACATCTGGAACTGTAGACATGTCCTCCAGCGTGTTGAACCCTTGTGGGTGCACTGTTGAATGTTCATCCAATGACCCTGGGCTGGGTGGTATGGCTTGCTTTAGTGAAAAGGAGTGAGCAATGAGGGAGAAGCAGAGGGGTGGGACACCTCACTTCTAGTTTCCAGGAAGCTTTGTGTCTCGCTGGGATTGAGCTTGAGCTCATTACCTGCTGGGCAAGAGCACCTGGAGAGAAACCCATTACACCTGCTTGGGCTTTAGACACTTCAGGAAGACAATTCTGGATCACACAGCCTCAGCCAAACCAAGAACTAAAGTGGTATCCAGTGAGTACACAAAGCCACAAGGGGTGAACAATGGACATGTGCTCTCTGGACATGTCATTCCAAAGCACTTTGTTAGACAGGTCAGCTGGATACACAGCTGAGTCTGGTAGTCAGCATCAAACCAGAGTATTTCAGTGGCTGCCCTTCCCAGATAAGGTCAGATCCTGTCAAATATGTAGATGTAATAGGTAGGAACCAAAGATCTGAGCCAGTGGCAGGCCTCTTAACAGGGGTTCACAACCCGTGAGTCGTGACCCCTGTGACAACCCTCTATCTCCAAAAAATAGAAACATTACAATTTATAACAGTAGCAAAATTACAGTTATAAGGTAGCAGTGAAAATAGTTTTATGTTTGAGGACCACCACAACATGAGGAACATCAGGAAGATTGAGAACCACTGCTTTAGCAGGAAGAGGCCCGTGGGGTCAGCATGCAGCGATTCTCCTAGTCAGCACCAGTCCTCAAGTCTGCTGGAGTTTTCTTGCCTTGAAAGTTTGAGCCTGGAGATTGGCCCTGGCCTATGGCTCCCACTAAGGATAGGCCTCTCTCTCATCTAGCTTCCCCATGTCCTCCTCAGTCTATCCAAAGGGCAGAGGTGACTTCACCCTGCCTGGCTCCCAGCCGGAAGCGGGAGGAGATATCAGGTTTGTGGGCTTTCTTACGCCTCTCTCTTGAACCCTCAGTATATGGTCTTAGTCTTGTGCATCCTTTGAAGGTGCTGACTGTATTTCAAAAGTGTTTTTGATGGTGTCAGCCTGACTACCTTGGTTTCTCTCTTACCCTGGTGACCTTGGGTAACTTGTTCAATGTTGGTGGCTTTCTCTGTAAGACAAGGATGAAATTCCAGCCTCGCCTCCTTGGAAGTGGGCAGCATGAGTCCAGGAGCTTACGGAGTGACCTCACCCCACACTGTTCCCTTTGGTCTTTAGCCTCTCTTGACTCTGCTTTGTAACCAGGGTCGTTGATATTTCCTGACATGCTGCTGCTGCACTGGAATCCCCGTCCTAACTTAAGGAGGTTAAAAGGCTCCCTTCACAAGGA
Organism: Mus minutoides; assembly: GCA_902729485.2. Taxonomy (NCBI): domain Eukaryota; kingdom Metazoa; phylum Chordata; class Mammalia; order Rodentia; family Muridae; genus Mus; species Mus minutoides. Next base: position 446,288 of record LR750147.1, on the reverse strand, counting down.
AGGAAGGAGCCTGACATCAATTTCCACTGGTGTCTATCTCGTTTGAGGAGAGCCAGGCAGTCTCAAGTGAGCAGTGAGGGTTGGGCCATGATAGCCAGTCACCTCCTGGGTTACTTCATGTTCTCTTCAGGTAAGAAACATTGAAACGTTGGCTCCTGTGGTCCCCGAAGCTCTTATCCAAAGGGAGGAGTTGACTGGTGTCTTCTAGTAAATACTTGGTGTTCACTTGTGTGCTTGCTTATTGTGACTTCAGTCTATCCTGATGGAGAAGTTACTGGCTGCTGCTTTAAAGCCAGATCTAGCAATAACTCACTTAACTGCATTAATTTAGAGAAAGAAGAGTTTAATTTTAAAAGTTCATTTATACAGTTTTTGTCTTGTCTTAGATTTTGATTGGCTAACTGCAAACTTTTGCGACAGTAGATTAAAATGGTCACCGGCAGCTTTGGTCCTTGGACCGTCCTCGAGTTTGTGACAAACGATGAAACTGAATTCTAGAGACAGGTCTAATGACCACTGATATCTTACATACAGATACTTAGAGCTCTTGCTTTCATTTCAAGGTGTAAATGAATGAACTCTGAATAATAATAATCAATGGTGTATAAAATCCTGCATTTGGTATGCGGCATGGCTTCCAGCCTGGAATCCAAGGCCGCCTCCACTTTTGTATGTGACATGCATTGCCACTGCAAGGGCACACTTTTCTCCCATAAATGGTTCAGTTAACATTTCTAACATGCTGGAAGTGGAAAATGTTAATTGACTGCTAATTATTAATAGTACTGTATGCAGCAGATTCTTTTCTTTCTTTCTTTCTTTCTTTCTTTCTTTCTTTCTTTCTTTTTAATGTGCAAATGCTGGAATCCTTCATAAAAGAACCTTCATAAAAAATTGCTAGGAATATTTAATAATCCTCATCCCAGATACTGAGGCTTGGGGAGTTGGACTAGAGAATACTTAAATGCCGCACCAATGAGAAAGCAGCATGGTCTAACTTTCCATGTTTCCACCCAACACTCACCCATCTCCCTTTTGTCTGTCATCCTCGAGAACGCTGAACTCCATTGGGTGATTGGCAAAATTGGCCATGGTGAGGAATGGTGTGTGGGCCAGGTAACTTAAGTGGAGGGCTCTCAAGACAAAGCCATTCTCACAGGCTAGTGGTACATAGTGCATGATGCTGTCCTAGCAGAACATTCTAATCTCTAAACATGTGTTATGCCTTCATGGTTCAATATGGAAGACATATATATGTACACACACACACACACACACACACACACACTCTCTCTCTCTCAACTCTCCACATTTGGAATTGACTATTATAATGGAAGAGGGGCAAGTGCAGCATGGTGTATGGTCTCCACACTGGATAGAGCAGCTCCAGAGCATTTAGGAGTCCTTTGTCTGGATTCTAAGACACTGCTTGGCAACAAGAGTGAACTCATTGTCAGGTGCTAGGGATGCAGTTCTAGAACAAACCCCAACATGCGGCTATATATGGGGGTTAGGGTTGGACTAAATCTGACTAAAGCCATTTCCAATGGTCTCTCTCTCTCTCTCTCTCTCTCTCTCTCTCTCTCTCCTTGGAAAGCTTAAGAGCAAATACCATGGTGCCATAGAAAATATAGACAATGATATATGCAGAGAGGACATGAAGAAATTAAGAGTCCTCACGTAGTGCAAGTGGGGATGTTAACTGGTGTTGCTGCTCTAGAAAATGACATGGAAATTCCTGAAGGGTGAAGCAGTCACAATGCAACACAGAACTTCTCCTCAAGAGAAATGGAAATGGAAATGGAATTCCACATAAAACATGGATCTGTGGATGGAAGGATGGAGGGATGGAGGGATGGAGGGATGGAGGGATGGAGGGAAACAGGAGTGACTGTCAATGGGTGTGTGGTGTCTTTTGGAGTTGTGCAATCATTCAAAACCAAGAAAAGAACTCTGTGGGTGCATTAGCATATAACTTTCCACTAGACAAATTATACTATATGTGAGTTATGCATCCATCAAATAGCTCTACTAAAATAGAATATAAGTGAATATAAAACAGAGATAAAAAATCTGGATGAAAACAGAACACAGGGTACCCCTGGACTTCTGGTCATAAGAATTTGAGGGCAATGATTTCAGGGTCTTAGGGAGCTACATATTGCTCTCTTGCTGTGTGTCTGCATTTCATTTCTTAACTCTGGGTGAGCGAAGATTTGATTAGAAGCTCCAGACTGAAATAATGACTAGAGGAGACAATTAATTCCCATTCTAAAAAGTTTCAAAGCCTTTCATTTAGCGTGTGGGGAGAATTCCAATGAAATCCACTCTTTGTTTATTCATTCATGCAGTATTTGGTGAGTACTAGGTGTCAGGAGTTGTTCCTGGCCCTGGAAGACAGTGGGGAGAAGCAGGACAGAGGATGTGCTGGCCTCCCAAGGATCTCCATTTCTAAGAGATTCCTGAACCAGAATCATGTAGAAAACAAAGGACACATTCCAGATGTTTTATCGTGTGATTAAGAATAGGATTATGTGTAAGCTGTGGGCAGGAAAGAGACAGAATTCAGGACTCTGTCAGCTGCCTCTGATGCTACTGACAGCGATAGGTGATAACAGGATGTGGAGGGTGGAATGTGGAGGGTGGAAGGATAGGAAGAGTGGAAGACTGCCTATGGGTCCTCAACTAAGGCGAGACAGAAAAGGGCAGAAAGATAGAGGCGAGGACTAATACTCTCAACTCCCTCCATCCTATAACCTTATTGGGTGTTTTGTTTTGTTTTGTTTTACAAAATCGTAGTCATTTATTTGACTTTGCCAATAAAGACTCCAGAGCCAGATGCTGGGGTGGAAGGCTGCTAGCTCAGAGAGGCACAGAGAACACCCAGCTAACCTTCCTCTGCAGCCAGTGTCCCAAAATGAAAAAGAAGCTCTGCTTCTCCATGCTGTCTCAAAACCTTTCAAACTCAATGTCCCTCCTTTCTGCTTCCTGTGTATCTCGCCATCTGTCCTGACTTCCTCTTACTCTTTATGTTTTTTCCCCCTATGTTCACTCCCTGTCAACTGGTTGCTTGTTCTGCCTCTTGACCTATGGTTGACTTTATTTAATCCTATTTATAATAAAAGGAAAGTTCTTGGATTAAAGGTATGTGCTAGGGCTGAGTCACACCACAACTA